>JAEIGQ010000378.1:0-128368 GCA_018904275.1 Lordiphosa clarofinis | reverse complement strand
ATTAACCAGCCACACAGAGGAGTTGCATTTTCCAAGTCAAGTAACAACACGCAGATAAGAAATGTTTCATTGAATTTTGGCAACGGGGATAAGGACTTATTTCGCACTTGATATCGACGAAATTTTCGCAAGTATCTCCGTTCCAAGCTTAAACATGAATAATTAAAAATTATGTGACATAAATCAATAAATGCCACGAAATTACCAATTATTTCTGTCATACCCTAAAAATTATTCCAAATGTCAGCCAAATGGTAGGGTCACACTGATTTGTCCATCCCATATAATACTAGAGTAAGACCGTCCGTACATATAGCTGTCTCATTCACACAGACACGTGTCCATTTTTGACAGGCAACAGCTGAGGAAGTTGACTTCGAAGGCGAAACAAGTCAGAGAATCAGTCGCAGGCTGCGCCTCGAGGCAAGCAGGTCGAAGCATGGTATAATTAACAAGGTAGTGTCGTCAGGAATTCACCATGCGAGAGAGGTACCAGTTGGTATGAACATGTGAGAGCAAAAGGGATAGCATGATTGCTGTCAGTTTGGTTTTCACCTTAGGCATGCTATTGTAAGAAAAAAAGAGATAGCCTGATTTTGTTGTGTTGTTTAGTCATTTTTACACCACGACCCAAACGCCTGCTATGGTATTTCAAATAAACGGCAAAAATTGAAGACAAATATATTTGTATTTACATTTGTAAAGTTAATTTTTTTTTTAGTTAATTTAATGTTACATAAAAATTATATTAAAGTAAAATTTTAAGTAGCTTGCGATTGCCCAATATTTTTTGTTTGTTTTTTTGTTGTTTTAGTTTATGATTTAAGTTTTTAACTCTAAATCTTATTCGTGACTTAAAAAATAGTTCTCTTATTTTTAGAGGTATTTTATAATTTTCAGACGCTTTAATTAACGAAGTCAGGACGTCATTAAGGCATTGAAAAGTGTTTTTGTGCATATTATAAAATAGAATTTATAATTTTTTAAGGTCGTCTAAAAAAAGTCTGGATGGCTTCTTGAGTTTTCCGCAGGAAATTTGATCGACAAATGTAAATGAGGCGTCATTGGATTGTAGATCATCAAGATTTAATTTTCGAATTATATAGCCCCCTATATACTCCAGTGCGTCTTCTGTTAATTCGTCCAGCTCGAAAAACCGAGACGTGTCAAGGTCGGAGAACTGTTCAGAATCATTGGCTAAGTCCACGGCTGGCGCATCCATGGTTGGCAAACCATCATACTGCAAATCCAACCACGGCACTTCATTGGCTTCTACGTTTCCGTTGTCACGTAAAATTTCTGTGTTCTTAGCTAAATTGTCGAAAGCGGAGTTTATAATAATTGCTTACATGAAAACTAACTAACATAGATCACTAATATATTACCACAATAAAAAGGACACCACAAATCTATATTACTTTAACAAAGCTAACTTATATAAAGGACTTCATACCCATTAAATATTTTCGCAATCTGTACTTAAAATGTAGTGGACTGGGATGATCATAAAGACCACCTTTTGCTCTCATTGACCCAAAAAAGTGTTCCAGTATGTCTTGGTTTAGCCTGGATGTTAAAATGTATTCCATATCATTAACATTATAACATTAAGAGAGGCATTAGAAACCAGAATGCCTCTTTGAAATGGAGCACATTTACGGTTATCAGGCAATATTTTCTGACTCATAATTCTGGATATATTCGTTAGAATTTCTTTCTGCTCGTCAAGATGCTTTCCGAATGGTTGTGTGGCCGCCATAAATCTAGCTGTGGACAGTTTGGTGTTGAATACATCAAACCAATCGTTCATAGCTTTAAAGAAGTCAGCGGTATCACATGCATTATATACATCCAATCCGAGCGAGTAACAGCGACGTATTGCACTAGCAGTTCTGTTTGAAAAGAGCTGTGTTGCCAACTTAACTTTTTGTCTCCCCGTAGAACGAACGTTTAGATGGTCCTCAGTCACATTAAATGAAATCGACAAGTCTGAAGAAGATGTATGATTGATGACTTGCTTTACAGTCTGCGGTGTAATAACATTTTCGTTTATCACCAATCCAGAATCCAAAAATGGTTTCGGACTAATTTCATTAAATGGGGCACATCAGCAAAAACAAAAATTTTTAGTTCGGTGTTAGCAGGATGGCTGCAGGCAATAAGTCCCCAATGAAATAAGTCCCCAAACGATAAAATGAAATAAGGCCCCAAATTTGGGGAGTTATTTCATAATGAAATAATACCCCAATTTAAATTATGAAATAAGGCCCCACTGAAATGAAAGAAGGCCCCAAAAAAAAAATGAAATAAGGCCCCAAATTTGGGGTGTTATTTCATAATGAAATAATACCCCATTTTGAAAAATGAAATAACACCCCAATTTTTCAATTCTATTTTTTTTGTTCATTTTATTGCTTTATTCAATAAAATAAAAACTATTGGAAATATCTAATATAAAATTTTAAAATATTTTCTTATTTGGGTTTTTAGTGAAACAAACTACCTATAACATTAAATAATAATGAAAATTTTTTACAAAAAATCGCGCGATTTTTGTGTAAAAAATTTTCGCCTGCGGCGCTTAGATTCACACAATTTTTTTGATAAAATATAAAAAGTTTTCATATAAAAAAAATTTCGTCTGCGGCGCTAAGATTTTTTAAAATAGACAATATAATTACCTCGTCAAAATACAGCATTTTTTGTTCTTTGACGTAGAACAAATTTCCAGTTCGCCGTAATGCAACAATTTTTTCGCACTTCATAATTTTATCTCGCACTTGAACGTCTGCTTAACACAATGCAAATCACTAAACTGATCAACAAACTCAAAAGGTTATCACTGAACTAATTGTAAAACGGTACTTTTGCACATCTGTACAAAAATGCATCAAATACTAAGTCAGAAAACGCAGGCAGATAAGAAAATTAACCGTTATTGGAATTTTTTTCCATATATCAGCAAAAATAAGAGAAATGAAATAAGACCCCAAAAAATTCATATTAAAAATTGGGGTATTATTTCCGTGAAATGAAATAAGACCGCAAACCTAATTTTTGGGGCCTTATTTTATTTCTTCTTTTGGGGACTTATTTCATTTTGAAATTTTATTTAGGAAATAAAGCCCCAAAAAAATGAAATAACACCCCAAATTTGTGAAAAAATCGTTGTTTTTGTTTTCCATATAAATTTTTGGGGCCTTATTTCATTTTTTTTTTGGGGCCTTATTTCATTGGGGCCTTATTTCGCAGCGCCTAGCAGGATTCGCAAACCATGTTTTGTCTGAAATGCGTAATAATGTTCATAACTAATTTAATAATGCTGATTGGCAACCAACTTACTGTCTGTTATACCAAGCTGCTTCCATAGTTTTTGATTTGTTGGGCCCAAATCGCTAACAATAGCAACAACAGGATATCCTGCGCGCTGAAGCTTGCATATAATTTCCCTTAAGGTTGGCATGTCCATTGGGTGATCGAAATCAAAATACACAGGCTGCTTCCACGACTTTTTTAACCCACGGGCCATTGCCACTTGCACATAATTGCTCGGATCCAATACAGAGTCTTTTGATGGGTCATACTCATAGCTCGAAGCCACTTTCATTTCGTCGAAAGCCAGTACGCACACTTTTTCGTCGTCACTCAAATCTAAGCTATTCTCCATGAGGTCAATCACAAAGTTCAGCGTTCCTGTCTCCACTGGTACTTTTCGCAACCACCTCTGTAATGTTGAAAGGCTTGGAAAGGGATACCCTTTTTTGTAAAGGTGATAATACGCTCGAGGACTGGAGTTATGAAGACAAATAGCCTCCGAAATGTCTGCCCATTTCCAATTAATGCGCCTTCGAGAACTTTTTAATTTTTGTAACTGGTTGTCTGTAAAAATCTTCCCAACAGATTCAGTTATTAAGTCCAGTTTCTTGTTCGTGTTACCTAATTCTTCACGAAGCGAAGCATTGGCCTTTTTTAAATCCAGAATTTCTTTTTTGAGTTGCATGTTTTCTAATAAAACACCAGCTTGTATAAATTCTGTCCTAAGAAGTGGACACACAAACACATAAATGCAAAGCTAATTTTTTTTGCATTTAATTCAATTTAGTACTTACTCTGTTTGAGAACATGAACTTTTATCACTACCATCTACGTCCACACATTTTTTGTGGTATGGCATTTGGCATAAGCAAACGCCGTTTTAGTGCCTTATTTTTATTTTTACTACTAGTTAGCTTCCAGTCGCCAGGCTCGAAATGCAACTCGCAAATTTTGGAGTCAACTGCAGCGAAAGTAGTGTTTACCGCATTTTCCCAAAGTCGTCTCTTTTCTGGGTCTGCAGGTACCCGAATTAATTTACTTTTTATACCCGTTACTCGTAGAGTAAAAAGGGTATACTAAAGTCGTGCAAATGTATGTAACAGGCAGAAGGAATCATTTCCGACCATATAAAGTATATATATTCTTGATCAGCATCAACAGCCGAGTCGATATAGCTATGTCCGTCTGTCCGTCCGTCCGTCTGTCCGTCTGTCTGTATGAACACCTAGATCTCAGAGATGGTAAGAGATAGAGGTTTGACATGTATGGGACAAATGCTTCTTTTTTCTGCACGCAGATCAAGTTTGTTTCAAATTTTGGCCACGCCCCCTCCCGCCCCCGCAATTTGGAAAAAACGTTATATCTCCTACATTTTTAAAGATAGACGATTTGTTTCTTCTAGAGATAGTTAGGAATTAGCAAAATTAATCGATTTGCCAAAGAAATGATGAAGATCGGATGAACGGTTCTCAAGTTATAAGCAAAAAAGTGAACCGAGCCCCCCCGCTACCCACCCTAAAAAAATGTTGCATACTTTTCTGATGGTTACCCTAAGGAACGCAGGAACATTGTTAAACATGTTTTTCATGAGTAACGGGTATATCGAAGTCGGTTAGAGCCGACTTTAACTTATGCTCTCGTTTTGTTATGACAAACTGCACACGAAGGCATTTAAAAATTACGTCACGAAAATCACAAATTTAAATAAAAATCGTGCGTGGAGACGACCTATCACATTGAAATCCCCTTTGCTACTGTTGTTTTTCACCATTCAACTGGTACCCCAAAAGAGGCAGCCTACTTTAATGACTTCACCTGGTATAATTCCACCATGGGTCGAAGTAGCTCTAACACAGAGGCGGCCAAATGGAGAGGAAAAAATAGTGAGCATGTGTTAGTAAACAAGAGAGCTCTCTCCAGACAACACGCATTTTACTTGCTAGGCAGTGCTCACCGATTCACACAACCATAACTTCGGCTCGCGTTTGCTTAAAAATACGACAGACTTCGGCTCGTGCGGGCCTTAGGTGGACGGGTCTGCTCTAACATTCAGCTACAAATTTCGATTGATTTGTAAATATTTTCTGTTTTCTTGGAATGCTTTATTTGCTTCTTTTTATTATATTTTTTAAACCGCCATACAGTTTCACCACACACCGACAATATTTCTTTTGTTATTTACTGGCTTCTTTTTATTATTTTTTTTTCAATTTTTTCATTTTAAAATCTTTGATTTTAATGGGTTTATCCTTATCCCCATTTCCAAAATTCTTTGATACATTTCTTATCTCCGTGTTGTTACTTGACTTTTTTCTGTTCTAAGGTCAAAATAAAGGGTTCGACTTCTCAACCTCTTAACTTGATTGTGTAGTTTCGGGTGCTTTTGACAAAAACCCATCAAATTATTTCCCTTTTCTTACGAAGTATTTTTGCATTTTCTTTACCAGTTGAAGTCCTCGGTCCCGGTCCTCTTAGTTTCTTGCAGGCTTTGCGGATGTCTTATCACAATAATGAAATTCCTCACACTTAGGAACCGATGCCCAGAAAGGAAATTCTTTATGTGTTCGGTCATGAAACCCTGTCCCTGAAGGGATCGACTTCACGCGGCTTTATGCCACAATGTTTACGCATCTGTGATGTTTCCTTTGCCGATTCGCCGTTTTCTCTTGACTTGACTACTCTTGCTTGGTTTCGTATTTGTTCCGATCGAATTGAATACGACCATTAATTTTTTTCATTTTTACTAAAACGTCAAAAATGTATATGAGCAGTATTCTTCGATCGGTCTGGAAACCCAACACTTCAATGTAGCAAATTTGACTTTTTCTGTCGGTCTTTCCAAAGTCATCATTAAGGGTCGACTACCTTTAGGGTCAGCTTCTTGAAGCGATCAATTTAGGCATCGGTGGTGTTTCCTTTGCCTTTCTTTGAGGAGTTTTTTGAAGTTTCTGTTAGCGATTTCCACTAAACAAAATGGTGCTGCGTGTATGTCATGGATTAAGAAAGAAGTCGGCTTACGACCCACTGGGAATGTTCAACGCCAAAATACTACCAAATGTAAAACATTTACAGTCGGGGGTGCCACAGAAACCTCTTCCAGCCTCCTTCTTAAAGCAAACCCGATAAATTCTATAAGTAAGGACCAAATGTATTGATAGGGTGATTTTAATGGGTTTAATACAAAATATTCTTGGTTAAGCCGGGTATCCAGCACCGCGGAAACTAAAAATTCCTGTCAAACTTCATATAAAAAAAACTGTGGCAGGAATTTTTAGTTTTCATTTTCCTTGCTTGTGTATCCAGCAACATGAACGTAATCCACTTTATCTTATCGATAGTTGGCATATCGATAGCGTGTGTGGATGGCGAGAACAGCTGACACACAGCGCAGGAATATATTGTAAACAATTATTTTGGATGTGATGAGCGAAAATTTGGGGGGGAATGCTCTTTTATTTATTTGTTATGAGCTGTAATCTGGTTGGGGAACCACCAGCGTGCAAATATTTATAGAGAGTGCCAAGGGCACACTTTACATAGACACAAAGGTCGGAGAGATGCTGTCCATGAAAATGCCTTCTAATCTGTGTGTCGCCAGATCATAGGCAAATTATTAGAGTGGTGCACTAATTGGTCATGATACCTGCTGGTGTTTACACCGCGGTATATGTATATGTACATATGTAGTTCTATGCCTCTCATACCAGGGGCACCACATAGATGACTCTAGTTTCTTTAGGGCTGTCGATCATGCCGTACCACATAACGGGATCGCCCATATCCACCGGTTCGAGGCTTAAGAGGCTTAATGGAGCTCCAATGCCATTAGCTGCAACCATAGCTACTGCCCGAGTCACACGGGCTTTCCTAGTCAAGACACGCCAAGGTGTTTAGCAGCGTTATCCGTATATGGATCTCTTAATCCCAGGAGTCGCACTCAATGTACTTTTCCGGGTCTCATGGCAATCGTGTTGACTCTTTGAACGATTAACGGCTATGTTCCGGTTCGCCCTTCTACCAAAGCCAAGGCCACTAAGATGACAAAATCCTTAATGTAAATGCGAATGTGTTTCGTAAATCTTGTATCCGACCATGAAAGACCTTATTTGATTGGCGACCAAACAAGAAGTCATACTAATTTGGGGATAATAGCATTATAAAGTGCAGATAACAACATACTGCAGTGATGATTTGTGCCATCCCGGACATACTGTAAAGTGTCATGCCCTTTGGTTTTTATCCCCAAGTACATATAAAATGTTTAGCACATACTCTGAGCAGCACGTTTATTCAGAAAATATTATTTATATTTTAAATTTATTTAAATTCAAAAAGTTAACAGTGCCAAACAGCTGATTGATCAGAGTGACCTTCCACCTCTTCGTTGCATGGTCACACTGTCTTAGTTATGTTCCACACACACAAGAAATAATTAGCAAATTCCTGACAGGAATTTTCCGCAGTGCTGGATACAGGCCTTTAAAGTCGAATAGAGATGAGAGAGGGGATGAAAATTCGCCCCGTTTCGATTCAACCCCGACCCGACCCCGCACTTTTTTTGGGTTTAATTTTCGCATTCGCAATTTTATTTCCGGAATTTTACACTAATTCCGTACCGTCACCATACCGACCAACAATTTTCAATTCAATCCCGACCCATTCCCGCACTTTTTTTCAGGTCCCGCGGGAATCCCGTCCCACGCCCATCTCTAAATTGACTAATTTTGTAAGTCTACCCCAATAAATTCTTCTATTGGTTCCGGCGCGTTACTATCTTCTGTATATACAAGACTGCTCTGCGACAGTGAAGTCGACTCAGCGACAGTTTACAACAGGGACCGCCAGAACACACATGCTTATTGCGGCGTTGCGTAAGTGTGTTTAGCCACGCCAGAGGGCACTCAATTATCACTTCTTTGTTGTGTCCAAAGGAAAGCAGTATAAGCTCGTATACTGTAGCACTATGGTCCCAAAAATCCAAAAAGCTGGCCAAAAGTCAATAAAATATATTTATTTTATGGACTTTTAATGATTGCAATAAATAGTTAAAGTGTTTCATCTAGTTTTTATTCTTATTTTAATAAGGAGGAAGTGTCCCCACCTGGCTCAGGTATTCATCGCGATAAATAAACCGATTTGGATTCTGAAAAATGGATTATATTCTAGAAACTAAGTACAATTTGAATGTATTGCTTAAAATTATTATTAATAGTTTACGAAATAGTAAATTGTTAATAAAATTAGAGGTTTTTTCATGGTCCCATTCTGAAAAGTCGTGTTAGAAAAGCAATAAGTCAAAACTCCCATCAGATCCCGCTCTCAAGCAAAAAAGAAATTGTTGTTAAGACAAATCTTCAGAGCATAGCCAAAAATTAGCAGCGGATAGCTGCAGATTCAGTCTCGGTTATGATTTCTGTGCGACAATTAGCGGTACATTATAGTGTGCTTGACAACACTCTGCCCCCATTTACCAAACCAATTTTTTGTAAAGTATTTCTGCCTGCTAAAGGCCTATTTCCAGAACAAATAAATGCGCACGAAAATAAATTTTTATGTTGAACTCCATATAAAAAAAACAGCTTCGAACAGCTGATCAGCCATTTATTTAGTGCCATTTATTTTGCTGATTTCCAGAACAAAAATAAATAGTCACGGCGTTGCCACATCGTAAGTTTGTGTGGATTGCAAGCACAGCCGATTTGCTGAAATAAATTGAAAATAAATAACTTGCAGCACATTTTTCCGGTCAACATCGAACAAATTAAAAGCAAATGCAGGGCCCACCAAAATTGTCCAACAAATAATAAATATATTAGCACATAAAATAACACTCTTTTTTAATAGATTATATATTGTATAATTTTAAGTGCCTCAAAACTTTCTCTACCGAGGACCACGAAGTTGCGCATACTTGTGGTAGTACATAATGTTATTTTGAAAGCTGTTAGCTGATTTTAAGATTCTTTAAACTGTAATTTAATAAACTCTTTTTGAATTCAAGCGGCTAACCAATCAGTGCGACCCTACAACTTGGCCGCCATTTTGGGGATTTTTTAGTGTATTTTAAGACATTGTGGTCATACTATAGCTTACAATCCACTCAACATAAATAAGTGGCAATTTCGTGACATAAATTTTTATTTGTTCTGGAAATAGGCCTTAAGCACGAAAATCGACATGAAAAAAAATCTGTCGACTAGTTATCGTGATATTATCGAAAAACAGGGTTTTTGATGTTTTAGCCAAATCAAATACGTTTTTGAAGAAATTGTCAGAAATTTTGGATCCGTCATTTTGTTTTTCTAATTTTTGACTTCGGATTCGTGATCAGCGACACCGAAGCGTGTCGTATACACAGTATGAGCATGTGTGATTTTCTAGGCCCTGGTTTAAGCCCAAAAAATTCTAAAGCTCTATATTAAAAGATGTAAGGGATCCAAAGACCAAAGCAGTAGGTCAGAATCACGGATCCTTGAGTCTATATTAGACAATTTTATGTTGAATAACTTAGGCAACTTTTTGCTTTTTGTCAAGTGGGTCAAACATTTAAGGGCGTGCAGGAAACAGATAGGTAAAATAAAGGAGCATGCTTGGATGCATTCCTGGGGTCATGCTTAATAGAAAACTTACCACCTGTATAGATCTTGTGCGCTGGCAGCCAAACTCAGATTTCCCAGCAATGGTGGTCGTTCCTTAAGATGATGATGATTCAACAGATCGGAGGATGAGGCCAGTCTGCAAAGTAAATATTGATTTCCCCATTAGCAACCACAGAGAATATAAATAATGTTCAGAAAAGAAGTTGCCTTCGGCATAAAGAGAGAGAGAAATAGTTGATCTCTCTTAACTTTTTGTCAGCTTTACCACACAGAAAAGTATAGCCTTGTCCAATGAAGCTAATAAAGTGTGCAATAGCTCAATGTGCAAGCGCGCAATTCCAAATCGAATTACTTTTCTGTGCTCTGAGTGAAACAACTCTTGTTTTTCCCCTTCCCCCTTGACCCACCTTAACTGCGGCGTTTTGTTGCCACGCTTATCCATCACTTTCTCCAATTGACGCACACGCAATCGTGACATATCCAGCTCATGCTTGACCTTCCACAGATGCGTGTCACAGATGGGATCGTTACAACGATGCTTCTTCAGTATTTCCGTGGCCTTAAACACCGCACCGCGAAATGTCAACGATTTGCCCATAGACAGCGAAATGAGGGCGCAACAATGTCCTCCATCCTTCTTGGCCAGCCTTGTTGTATCTGTTAGGAAGGAAGTGCGGTGATTACCTCAAGTGGAAGTGCAACAAGTGGATGGGCTACTCACTGCTTCATGTAGAAGTGCATGTCCTTAAAGTACTTGTGTATGGTGGAATCGGTGTGACTATAGGGGATGGTGCCACACTTGAAGGAGGGCTTGTGTGAGTAAGGATGAACCAGACGACTGTCATTAAGGCCGCTAAATTCGTGAAATTCCTCTCTAAAAGAATTTCAAAAAAAAAATAGAAACAAAGAAAACAAAGTGTGGATTTAAGTATAGAAAGGAGAATGAAACAAAGGTCTAAAGATTTAAACATGTGGAATTTCTATAAAAATTAAGGGCCAGAGGACTTTCTTTAAAAGAACTTAAGTTGTGGATTTTTAGTCTAGAAAAATTTTGAAAAAAAAATTGAGCGTGGAACGAAGCAGTAAGAATGAACCAATTAAAAGATCTCATATGGAATTCCTTTATAAAGAAGTAAAAATAAAGAAAAAGTGAATTAAATAAGTAAAGAAACTTGACTTCAAAAAGGTCCAAAAAACTAACATGAAGAGATCTAAACTTGTAATAAAATAAGTTTGTTAAGTAAGTGAGGGTGGGGGGTGTTGTTGTGCTGTGTCTAACTCGTCCAATTTCGATTACGGTTATACGACTATATATTATGGTAGACGGGCATAGATTGCTTCTCCGATTTCTGTTCAGGTAAAAAGTCTTTAGGCCATGTAAATGACCGAGGTCTTGACTAAAAACGAATTTCATTTCGGTTTTAATCCCTAGTTTGGAGGTAAAATTGAACAAGAGAAAGGGGGGCCCCATAGAAACCCGTGCAAATAGTGTGTAAGCAAAAGCCCAAAAAAATCAAATTAACTATGTGTCCCTTTAAATTCAAACTGCTAACACTTTTGATCTTTCATCGCAAATTTCAAATGCGCTGTTTATGTAATCTGAGTGTGGAATTAGAACTTGAGAATTACAAGCAAGCAATTATGGACACATTTTATAAACACATTTAATACACATTAACTACAAGTAAGCTTTCAGTTGCCTCGTCTTAGAAGCGCGGCGTGGCGCATTTATCTAAAATGTCAGTCATTAAATGAGTTTGAATCCTCCCAGGGAAAAATACGTTTTTTTAATTCGTTGTTTTTCGGAATAACAAAATTATTGAAGCAACCAGCAGCGTAATTTGCTTTATTTTCTTTGAATACAAAAATGCAGTAATTTTGTTATTAAAAGGAACAACTTTTGAGCTAAAATCAAAGACGGAAATTGGTAAATTTACAAATGAAATTAAGGTCCCAAATGCAAATATTTTGCGCAAAGTTTTCAAAATACTTGCCCTATTTGTTTGCCTCAAGTGGGAAGGCCAAATATTTTGCGCGTAAATAATTGCCAAGTTGCCTTTGCCTATGTTTGTGCATCAATAAGTTGAAGCAAATATTTGCCTAGTGCGCACCCAAGGAAACAGTCCCGGCCAATTTTGTTTGCGGTTTTGCGAGTTTGCTCTAGCAAGCAAATTGTAGAAACAATTATTAAACAAATTTTTTATAAGCCAGTAAAATTATCCGGATCGGATGACTACTTCTTGTAGCTGCCATACAAATGATCGGTCGGAAAATGGGTTTTAGTGGGAAAAAATGTTTTGTTCGCAATATTATCGCTCACAAACATGTTTATGGGATAAATTAAATGATTTTAAGCTGATCTGCGAAGTTTGGTCGAAGTCGCTAACCGTTAAGACAAGCATTTTCAGGTTAGCTTTGCCTTTCTCGTTTTCTAACAATTCGTCATTTTTCGTTTTAAATTTTTACAAATGACATTTATGCATATTTAAATATGCATAATGTAGGAGCCTGTGCCTTGGATGTCATACCAATCGACAAGGCTGTCGATTGTGTATGAATTAGATTTCAGTTGAATCGTAGACTTCGAGCGAGAACTAACTAAATACATTCCGAGAGCTACCTATAATCCGAAAGTATTGTGTATACATTTACTGGGCGGATACGGGTCGTTACACTGGCGACGAGGATTTTAAAAAAAAAAAACAATAACAAAATTCTGTATTCATTTTGGATTTTATTTGGTCTTTCGGTCATCGCGAGAGTTTGGTTAAATCGCGCCTACGAGAACTGTCGTTTAACAGTATACGTGGAACAGCAGCTGCGGGGACCGGTGTTCGATTGGAGAAAAGGTTACGTTTCTCGGCAGGAGAGAGACCGGGGTTGGATTCCCCGTCGAAGGAGCGTTCCTGCCGAAGTAATAAACAGCCTAGGTGGCATGCGAGTGATAAGTAGATCACTATTTGCCGAGAGTAATGAGGATGAGTGGCATGCGAGTGAAAAGTAGTTCACTATTTGCCGAAGAAAAACGTCCCGATGGCCATTGCAATAACATTGCGGTCGGACAGTGGCATGCGAGTGAAAAGTAGTTCACTATTTGCCGAAGAAAAACGTCCCGATGGCCATTGCAATAACATTGCGGTCGGACAGTGGCATGCGAGTGAAAAGTAGTTCACTATTTGCCGAAGAAAAACGTCCCGATGGCCATTGCAATAACATTGCGGTCGGACAGAAGAAAAATCCTCCGTTTCACTTCGAGATTGTGAGGTGACTCGCATGTTTTAAAACCGTGCCCCGTTTGGGTTCGGTAGAGTGTGGGTTAAATCGTCCCGATGGCCATTGCAATAACATTGCGGTCGGACGAAAAATTTGCAATGCACATACTAATCATTTATATTTACAGGTAAAAGTCATGGCGGGTGTGATTAAATCTTTCCAGTGCGAGGCGATGGAGAAGTCCATGCAGCGTGGAGAGTGGGAGAAATGGTTGCGGTCATTCATGGTTTATATTGAGGCAGAGGAGATATCGTCGGTAGTCGAGGAAAAGAATTTGATGTTGCATTTGGGTGGTTCGCAGTCGCAAGCAGTGGCATATACCTTACAAGGAGCACTGCAGGAATACGATGCAGAACTGGAGAATGACGTTTGTAAGATGTTGGTGGAAACACTTAATAAATTCTTTTTTTTTTTTTAGACCTGGTGACGTATGTGGGCAAGTTCATACCACATTTAGCTGATTGCACAGAGCCGTTAAGGAAGCTACTTAGGAAGGAAAATAAGTTTATCTGGGGGCAGGAGAGAGCAAGGCATTTGAAGTACTTAAGTCACAGCTGGCAGATATAACGAGGCTGTCGTATTTCAAGCCAGAGGCGAGGACGGCTTTAATTCCCGACGCGAGTGCGGTGGCTCTGCGGGCAGTCCTGGTGCAATATTCGGAGTCGGGCGATCCAATTATTCGCGAGCAAAAAAGCCTGCCAGAGGTATTCCCAGCGGTATTCCCAGACGAACAAAGAGAGTTTAGCCTTGACCACAAATCTTTGGAAGCGATATTGAAGAGATATTGGAAGAGATAATGGACGCGATGACCTGTCTAGCCGAAGATAACTGGGAGTCAGCGACAACAAATAAGCTATATCCATTCCGGTTTGAACTGTCAACGGGGGAACATCGATGAAACGGAGACTAAGGACGAATGTGTGGTGGCCACTGATAGACGGCGATGCACAGAAGGAAGTAAGGGAATGCATGGACTGTATCATCGTGGCACAAGCAGAAAATCCGGTACCGATGAACAGGACAGGACACCCAACAGGCCCGTGGATATGCGTTGATCGAGAGGAAGCACTACAAGAATTTGTACTGATGTACAACGTGACACCACACAGCACTACGGGTAGCCCGCCAACAGAACTAATGTTCAACCGGGTGATTCGGGATAAGATTCCCGGAATTCAGGATGTGGTGGGAGAATACTCGGACTCAGCAGAAAGAGATCGACATTTGATTCACAAACAAAAAGGGAAGCTGATCGCGGACAGAAGGAGAGGGGCAAAGGAAAGTACCGTAGAGGAGGGGGACTGAGTGCTTATAAAAACATGGTGTTCCCACACAAACTTACTCCGAACTTTGACGCAAAGGAATATAAGGGCACGGAGAGGGACGGGAGCATCGTGAAGTTGTCCGATGGGCAACGTACAGTAACGTGAAACGTGAGCCATTTTAAAAAAAATACCGGCCAGGACCCAAGCCTCTGGAACAGGAGACCTGGACAAGTAAGAGGAGTAATAAATATAGCTTGGTTGGGTTTTATCTGGGTTTCCCCAATCCATGCAACAAATGTTGAGCTATACACTGGTCCCAGAAAAGTAGCAAACGGAAAGAAGAAATGAGGATGCATGGCAAGGTTAAGATTCTCGCCCTAACAATAAGGGAGGGATGTAGGAGCCTGTGCCTTGGATGTCATACCAATCGACAAGGCTGTCGATTGTGTATGAATTAGATTTCAGTTGAATCGTAGACTTCGAGCGAGAACTAACTAAATACATTCCGAGAGCTACCTATAATCCGAAAGTATTGTGTATACATTTACTGGGCGGATACGGGTCATTACACATAATATTATATATAATACAATAATAATAAACAAGCGTGATTTAAAAAAATCGTTATACTGCGAGCATAAGCCCAGCAGCAGTTAAGATTCAAAAAGGTATCGAAAATTTCATTTAAGTAAGGCGCCGAACGACAAATATCGATAATTATCGAATAAGTATCGAGCAAACTGAGAGAGCGCGTTTGGACACTGGCTCAGCATTGCGCGAGCTGAAGCCCGAGTGGCTGCTACAAAAGGTTCAGCATTTATAATTGCATTTAGCCACTTCTTCTTCTTCTTTAATGGCCATTACAACCGTTCGACGGTCTGGGCCTCTGCGATTAACGCTTTCCATTCGCTTCTGTTCTGTGCGAGCTGCCACCAGTTAGTCACACCAAGCTAGGCATTGTCTTCCCGCACCTGGTCTTCCCATCTTAGTGGTGGACTTTTACGCTTTTTTTGCTGGAGCTTCTTCCATCAATCTGGCGACATTTCTACCCAGCGTAGCCGCTGATTGCTTTAGAGCTTTAGAGCTCATACAGTTCGTCGTTTCTTCGAATGCGAAAATCATCGCCGACTTTTAAAGATCCGTAAAACCTCCGTTCGGTTGGCAAGAGTGATTCTTCGTCGGATTTCCAGACTGATGTTGTTCTTGCTGGTTATCATCGTTCCGAGGTAGACGAAATCCTCCACAGAAGATAGATACTTCGTCTTGTCCTCATTTACCGCTAAACCCATTAATTTAGACTCCTTCTCAATCTCTAGGTTGGTTCTCAATGTCCGAAACACAATTTTTTGTCGTTGCAGCTCGCAGGTGGAACGAACTCCCACATGAGCTCAAACTTATTAGGAACGCAGCGCAATTTAAAACCGAACTATTTACACATTTAAAGAGACAACATTTATAAAACAATGTAACTTCAAATATGTAATGAAAAAATAAACAAAACCATACTTTATGTTAGAATTAAGATAGGATACATGTAATTGTAAAAGAAAAACCTAATAGTCGTGACTAGCGCAAAAATAAGTACACTGTATTTCTAGCGTTAGGATAATTATTCAATAATAAATAACAAATAACTAATTTTTTCTTTACTTTCATGGCGTTGGTGACGAAATACGCTGATGCTTTTTCACCAAGGGTGCTGTCAGGTGCTTTCACAAGCTTTATCAGCCCAAATTGAATCTGCTATATGTCGTTTGTTTAAGTCTTTGTTTAAATATGCTATGTCATGCTCCCGGCATGCGGGAATCCAATGGATTTATCCCCTTATCACCACAGAACTGATAGCCAGGCAAGTGCAGTTCAACAGGGAGGGCGTTTATTATTTTATCCACAAGTCCACCTCCTCGATGAACGGTTGACTTTGAACTATTCGAAATATATAATCGCATTCCTATTTTGTTAGGTGTTTATTCGTTGAAGATATCTTAACGACTGATGTGCTTTGAGATTTAATATGCGATTAAAAAATTAAAAAAAAAAATATTAAGGTTAAAAATTTTGATTTTTCAGATAAACAAAAACAACTATCCCGACACAGCAGTCTCTTGCCCAACTCAATAAGAGCCCTAATTGTTGGACCATCCAATTGTGGAAAAACCTATGTAATGATCAGCCTTATTTAAAGTACAAATGGGTTGAAATTCGAAAATATCTACTTGTACTCAAAGTCGTTTTATCAACCGAAAAATAAATATCTCAAAATACTTGTAGTAAATATTTATATAAATTGTGGCTTGGTTTTTAACCGTCAGCCATAACTACTACTACTACTACTACTACTACTACTACTCAAAAAAATTGTGTATCCAGTAAAGGAATTGGGATTTTATGCGTTTTCTGAAAATGATGATATTTGATGAAGTGGCATGCGAAAAACAAAACAACATTCGGTCATACTTCTGTATGGGAAGACATAAGGATGTGGATTCGTTCTATTTGTGTCAGGCGTATACACGCATTCCCAAGCACTAGACATCGGATTTTAGGTTAAAACATATTTTTAATGATTGGTCCAAAAAAAATTCTGTTTGCTTACAAATTCGTTTCATGAAAAGTAGATTATTTTAAAACCTTATTCGTTTTGCATATTTGACATATTTACATATCTTTGACCTAAAAGCATATTTGAGAATATGCTTAACCTATTTCGACCTATTTTGGAATATGTCATATGCTTTTACATATTTAGAGAGTAAAGTCCCAAGCTCCCAAGTAGGCTTCTCCACATCTAAATATGCCTTTTATTCAGGGTTCAAAACGTAACTTACTGGGGCAGCAAATACCGTATAAAGACCAATACTAAATAGAGTCCTCCATGGTGGCCAACTCAATATTAACTTAAGAAATTACTTTTAAGTACCATAAATAACTGCATCACTATTATTGTGATCTTACCGAACCGCGATAAAATACCATGGATGACCAGTGGTGAAGAGAATGGAGTACAGCATACAGAATGTTTAGTACAATTTTACTATGACTGAGATACAACTAATTTGCGAAAAAAATACCAAAACGGAACCAAATCAGTTAAGATGCAATGATGTCACCTGGTCCACTTTTTTCTCGTTCAACTAAGTACAGAAGCCAGGCAGATGCAATGCAAAATGTAAATTTCATAACAATTTTATGATAAGGCTCGCGTCCCTGACTCAAAACTCTTACGTCAACTGAACACATTCACAAAACTGAATTTTGCGGTTTGTACGTCATACGGTACGGTATACGAGAAAACGAAATTACAGTAAGATACAAACTACAGGTATTTACTGTAATTGTGCTTTGATTAGTGCGCTAAGAACCATCCACAGGGCTTGCCTTTACATGGTACATTATTGTCTTCGGTATTTTTGATCGTTTTAATCATAAATACGGAATTCGGAGTGGTATTTGAGTAAAGCATATTTTGACCTATTTTAACCTATTTTGACCTATTTTAACCTTTTTTGACCTATTTTTGACCTATTTTAACATATGCTTTTTACCTAAAAAAAACATATTTTGGATATGCTCATCTTAAAAAATCACAAATATTTTTATTAGTCCAATGCCAAAATTTCGAATTTTTTAGACCAACAACAAAAAAACCTAAAATCCGATGTCTAGTGATAACGCAAACGTCATTTTAATGTTTAAACAAGATCAACTGAATATGAAACACATATACCTGGAACATGTTGGTGTGGATATGAGCTTTGAAGCATTTAAAACGAGAAAGGCAAGGCTAACTTCGTTCGTGCCGAAGTTTTTATACACTTGAAATCGCTTGTCTCAACGGTTAGCGACTTCGACCAAACTTCGCAGATCAGCTTAAAAACATTTAATATTACCCAAGACCGTGATTGAGAGCGGTAATATTGAGAAAAAACCAGTTTTTCTCATTAAAATCCATTTTTCGACCGATCATTTGTATGGCAGCTACAAGAAGTAGCCATCCGATCCGGTCGGTTCCGACATATTAGCAGCGTGCAGATAAAATCTGTGTAAAATTTCAGCTCGCTAGCTTCAAAACTGAGGGACTAGTTCGCGTAGAAACAGACAGACGGACAGACGGACGGACAAAGCTTAATCGACTAAACTCGTCACGCTGATCAAGAATATATATACTTTATGTGGTCGGAGATGATTCCTTCTATGCGTTGCAAACTTCTGGGCAAAATTATAATACACTTTTCAAGTGTATAAAAATTTGTCACCTATGTTGAAGAGATAGCTGTGGCTTTGGTGCTTTTATTTTAATTTAAATTTTATAAGCAGAATCGAATTCAATAAAAGTCAAGTAAATCTTGGTTTTCATTTTATATATGAATACGAACTCAAAATGTCAACAAAGTTAACTCTAACTGGAAACAGCTCAACATTAACGCCAAACTACTTTCCTCCAATTGAATTGAAGGGGGAATACGATTGTTTTCTTGTTGATTTTCATATGTACAACGGCTCATATTTGAATAACATGCCATCGCATACCCTTCATGAATTAGCCATTAACGTTCCTCCAGGATATAAAATGGATGAGATACCGCGAAACCTAATCTATTTACCGGTTAACACTTGTGAGATAAGCACATTAACAGTACTCGTCACTGATCAAAACGTAGACTTGATAAACTTGCGTGGGGAGGAGATTACACCTAAGACTGCGACAATGATAATTTATAGAAAATAAATTCTTTTTGAAATCTTTGAAACCGAAAATCTGTCAACCATGAGCAATATATTAAATGTTCGTGAGAAACCTCAGTCGGATGAGAGTATAAGCAAAAGAGAATAAAACACCCTCTAGTACGGCTGGGATCAGTTAATCTATATACGTCAACCCAGCGTTGCTCTTTGTACGGTGATGAGTCGTGACGCCTGTCAAAATTGTTAGAGAGAGAGGGAGAGAGGCGTACGCTCTAATTTTTTTCCTCTTGGGTTGAAGGAACGTCGCTTATGTCGCTCCATGCATGACATTGGTTCTACAGAGCGTGCCTTATGTCGCTCCATACATGGCATTGGGTCGAAAGAGCGTGCCTTATGTCGCTCCATACATGGCATTGGGTCGAAAGAGCGTCGCTTATGTTGCTTCTCTGCATGGCATTGGGTCGAACGAGTGTCGATAAAGTCGCACCATGCATGTCATTGGGTCGAACGAGCGCCGTTTACGTAGCTTCTCTGCTGGCATTGCGTCGACCTAGCGGGCCTGGAGAGTCGTTAACGTATTGAGCGGACATCCCCTTGCAAAATACGTCAGTCGAGCTCATTGTGAGGGAAATAAGCGTGCGTCGACGACTGTCACAATATCGTCGACGGAACGTTGATATAGCGTCGGACGGCCGTACTAGAGGGCACCTACTCATCTTATCTGCAATCATTTAAACCCAACGATGAAGTACGAATAAGCATCCAGAACTAAGATTTACATGTCTTACCCCATGAAAGTTTCATCAATGTTGAAGGATCGATTAGCTCATCAGTAGAGACCAGATTTATATGCTTTAGCATATATGGCATATTTTGACTAAAAAGAATATGAGTATATGTAAAAAGCATATGAGTATATTCTTTTAATTTCTTAACACTGCTTCTTTTTCGTTACTTAGATTGTAAGCGCCGTAGCGTAGCTGTTTGTTTTTTGACTACAAGTCTAAGATACCCAGGTTGGATTCCCAGACGGGGTGTAATTTTTTTTTTATACATACTAATTTTTCGTAAAAAAACTAAATCGGGTGTGTCCCAGAAATTTCTAGAGGTTTTCGTTTAAACGTTAGCATTTCATATTAAAGCTATTCAAATTTATATGTAGAAGTAGTAGTAGTCTTTATTTATATGAAATTTTCAGATTTTCATTGTAACATAAATTTGTGCCGACATTAAAAGACATGTTTAGAGTTATTCTAAAGGCTTGGTGTATAAACCGTCAGCCTGATCCTCAATACCATCCTCATGTTAGTACTACACACGGCTGCCAAGCTCGTCGCAAGATACCGCATCGTTCCCAGCATAAAGATGGATTAAAGATCCCGCTCCAATTGTTTTTACTCTAATTTATACTATTTAGATTATACATTATTAACTCCCTAGGCATTAGATTATATTATAAAATATTATTATTATTACTTTCGTTTTATGTTTTTATACTCTGTACCGAAGGTACATAGAGTATATTAAGTTTGTGCAAAAGTATGTAACAGGGAGAAGGAATCATTTCCGACTATATAAAGTATATATATTCTTGATCAGCATCAACAGCCGAGTCGATATAGCCATGTCCGTCTGTCCGTCTGTCCGTCCGTCTGTCCGTCTGTCCGTCCGTCCGTATGAACAAACAGATCTCGGAGATGGTAAGAGATAGAGGTTTGACATGTATGGGACAAATGTTTCTTATAGCTGCAGGCAGATCAAGTTTATTTTCAATTTTTGCCACGCCCCCTCCCGCCCCCGCAATTCGGAAAAAACGTTATATCTCCTATAGTTTTGAAGATAGACGTTTCGTACCTTCTAGAGATAGTTAGTAATTAGCAAAATGTATCGATTTGCCGCGGTTCTCAAGTTATGAGCAAAAAAGTACTTCGCCCTTGCCCCACCCCCTCCCACCCATTCACAACTAACAACACACAATCTTAGAGAGAGAGAGCGAGAGAGAAAATGTGAGAGAGAGAGAAAAAGAGAGAGAGAGAAAAAGAGAGAGACTTTGAGATGAGCGCAGCACCAGCATTTCATTCAGCTTCTACTCCAGGTACAGAGTATGTTATAGTCGGGCTTGACCGACTTTCTCACTTGTTTTATTTTTGTATTTTGAAACCTATAATGTTTAAAAATCCTCCGCTACAATTCTCCACCGGTACCGTAATGCTGCAGCAACGTAAGAGGAGAGCAACGTCCAATTTGCTCCATTTAGGAGATTCAAGATCATATGTCTTCCAAAAGTTGATTCTCCAAAGAACAGTTGCCTCGTCTCTGCTAAAATGGGACAGTCGACGAGAAAGTGTATAATATCCTCACGCACCCTCATATTGCAAAGCGAGCAATTTCCAGTCCTTATATGAGGTATGAAATTTAGTGCCAGGATCTCACCACGCGCCATAAAAATTATTCTGATTTGATCGATTGTGTATTCATCCGAGAAGTAGTTGATTGCTCCAAGCTCGTAATTTAGTTCCCTTCCTAGCAGGCGAACGGAGCTGCACTGTGCCTCCCTTATAAATTCGTCCCTGTAGCTCTCATCCATCCTACGTACAATTCGGTCTGACCACCGTGCCCATTCCATAGTATCGTCCAAACGTAAAGGTACGGATAGCTTTTCCGCCAGGTTTTTCCACTCTTGAAACTGTTGTATTTGTTCTCGCAGTAAATACGAAGATACAATCTTTGGGAGTCGGTGATCGGGCATACGCATTACCTTTTGCATGTACTTGAAGTGGATGTCTGCTGTGTACACATGAAGAGGCGAAAGTCCAGTGTCCAGATATATCATTCTGTTTGGCGTATACTGAGGCAGGCGGAACAATCTTTTAATGAAATACCTTAAAAGACATTCTACTTCGTTGAAGTGGTACAAACCCCACACTTGAGCGCCATAGGTCATAATGGACCTCACCGCTGCTGTAAAGAGTTTGTATTTTGTGCTAGTAGGCACGTCCTTCTTGCCAAGCAACGTTTTCCAGGTACAAATTTATATGTTAAGGGCACAAATATGCCCGGCTACTAGATTAGATGACAAAAGTTGAGATATTTGAAACCGCCTGCTCAAAGCCAAGTAGATTTGAAGCGTACGGTTTTTCATCCACATAATCTAGTAGGCGGTCTGATTCTTGACACTTCGCAAGTAAAGTAGTCCTAGTTTAGTTCGAAGTGCAATCGTTTATTCGAAAATCTCCAGAGATTTCTAGAACACCCCTGAAAGAATAATAAAAGCAACTCGGCGAATGTGTACACGCATTCATGTTTTTCGTGCATACAATAACCATTCTCATCAAGCGACAACTGTTCGCTCAGTGACGCAAGGTGAAGAGAAGATAGGAATCGATTCGAATAAATCTTCCTCTAAACTGTTGCCACGTAAAGAACAGTGGTTATTCAAATTATTAAATATTCCACAAAATTTTCAACGATCGGTCGTAATATTTCAACCCATATTCCAACGGTGTGTGTTTGTAGATACTTTTCTCTGCTGATTAAGGTTGTCGAAATATCGATTCCCTTGGATATTAGTAATATTAAAAATACTAGTAATATCCAAGAGAATGTAAAATTGGCTATACTGCTTCAAAGGGACCAACCCAAGCTTCTCTCAATTTCTTGGCGTGTGTCCGAAAGGCAAAGTTTGAGAATTTGCTATTTCATGGCTAGTTACATCACAGCTGGCGCCAATAGGTGGTGAAGGTGACCGGATGTGTAAAAGATTTTTTTCTAAAGAAAGTAAAAATTTTTATTATTAGATCTTCCTGCGAACACACCTAACTATTCAAGAGAATGCCTTCAAAAAACTCCCTTTTTGTGGCCGAACTAACAGAAATACACACCAAAAATATATTCTACAAGTATTATATATCGATAATTCGAAATCTCTACTTCTCATGCCTTTTTAAAACAATCTAAGTATTTGCATCTTTTTCTGAAATTCTTAATTTCTTATTTTGCTCTTTGCATATTTTGGGTGAATTAAGATATTTGGGCTCTAAGGGGGGGGCTTCAGCCCCTATAGCCCCCCCCCTGGATCCGCTACTGAACACACAACAACATCAAAACACAAGAATTATGTTTCACTTTTCATCAAAGCATTTAACTTTGCATTAACATTTGCTTTTAATTTACGTTAACTCATTTTCACTTTCCAATTAGATTCAAATGGTTTTAAGCTATCATCAAGACAAGTCAAATTCACAAAACACCCATACGCCCGCAAATCAGAGATAACGCTATTCAAAACAGTTATGCACCGTTAGCTGCACTTAGCCTCTGATATACGTACGTTCATAGGTCACACACCACCATCCAGTGCCAGATCACTCACCCATCCGTAGATATCTCCGAAGGCCTTCGTAGTTCCCCAGATGTCGAAGATGCTGCTCAAAATTAGAGATGTAAATTCGTTGTCTTGGTTTTGAATGGACGGAGGTAAAATTATTTGTTGTTGTTGCTAGCTTGCGTTGCTTCCTATCTGTCTGCAATTTCACTAAGACTTCTCTAGATTTCCTATCCTTGTGCAAACATTAGCTGTTTTAACACCAGCGCACACGTCTCCAGCTCCACTCAGTGAATGACACCAAGCGCAGGGTCATACAACTCAGCTAGCTATGCGACGAGTGTTGTCCTTAACCCTCCAATGGGCTCTGAGGTGGACTTTGCTTCTTTAACCAGAAGGTGACGATTATGTTTTAACGTAGACAGGCTAAAGTTGGCAGTTTAAGGCAAGACACCACAGGGTGACGTGTTTGGGAAAGGCTTGGCAGGGTCTCAATTCAGCCACGGCCACAAGGCTGTTAAAGGACTTAATCGGCCGAGTGTGTGCAGTCGCCAGGAAGTTTTCGCGTGCCCCAAGCCGATGTAGACACTTAAAATGTTTAAGCCTTTGTAGAGCCTGCTGCCTCCAAATGTCTTGTATGCCCCTTTCTTACGCCCCTGGCGTTCGCTTAAACCGCTAAAGAAAATTTATAAAATTACTTCTCTGTACCAATTTCAGTGACTCTAAGTATTGTTACCTTTTTAAGATTTTTGAATGGAATTGCTAACCATATAAGAGCACCTTGTACGCCACCAATCTCCAAGCACATAGGCCGGTCTATACCAAATGATAATTATTTGGGTTTTATTAGCGAAAATTTATTGACAATTCTCGTACATACATCACCAATAATATCCAGGTCTGGCAGAAAGACTCAGGTAAAAGCTATTAAGCTTAACATCAAAGTCAAAACTGTGAGGATGGCTAAGATTAAGCCGGATTTAAATGGATTCTTTTCTATTTGCACGAGCTTAATTTTCTCTATTCATACGCAGCTACGGGCGTCTGTTCTCGTTGGCATCTCGATAGAAAAGAATGCTGCCGAGTATGTGTGCAATAGAGGATACAACAATCGAATCGAACAGTCGCTATCGATCACCATCGATAACTTTCAGGGTTGTTCCTTTAAGTTCACTCACACTGCCCTCACAACTAATTCATTTCATACAACTGACACAATAAATAAGTTCTATTATGCAACTTATATATTTTTATTCTCTGACACAGTAATTGTACATTACAGATTTAAGGCTGCAACTGCGACGGACGACTTGAACTGACAGCGAACAACCGACGACTTTGAGTACCAGCAAACGACAACTGCGTTCGGCCTGATGCCACCGTACCACCTGCGATAGGTTGGCAGTCCTCCTGAACGTTGCCACCTTCTTCTTCTTCTTTGTTGGCCATTACAATCGTTCGACGGTCTGTGCCTCTGCGTGTAATGCTCTCCATTCGCTTCTGTTCTGTGCGAGCTGCCACCAGTTAGTCACACCAAGCTAGGCATTGTCTTCCCGCACCTGGTCTTCCCATCTTAGTGGTGGACTTTTACGCTTTTTTTGCTGGAGCTTCTTCCATAAATCTGGCGACATTTCTACCCAGCGTAGCCGCTGATTGCTTTAGAGCTTTAGAGCTCATACAGTTCGTCGTTTCTTCGAATGCGGAAATCATCGCCGACTTTTAAAGATCCGTAAAACCTCCGTTCGGTTGGCAAGAGTGATTCTTCGTCGGATTTCCAGACTGATGTTGTTCTTGCTGGTTATCATCGTTCCGAGGTAGACGAAATCCTCCACAGAAGATAGATACTTCGTCTTGTCCTCATTTACCGCTAAACCCATTAATTTAGACTCCTTCTCAATCTCTGAAAACGCATTGCTTACTGCCCGAGGGGTTTTGCCAAATAAATGAATAAATCCGCCGGTTCTGTTGGCATGTCGGCACTTGCGCAGTATATCTTCCATCAGTAGATTAAAGATGTCACACGATAAGGTATCGCCCTGCCTAAAACCTCTTTTGGTATCAAAAGGTTCGGAGAGGTTATTTCCTATTTTGACGGAGCTTTGCGTACTTCTCAACGTCATCATGCCGGTCGAACGTACTTTGCTGGAATACCTAAAGTAGACAGAGCTTTGAAGAAGCTTGACCTTATCGGTGTGTCGAAGGCTGATTTATAATCAACCAAAAGATGGTGTGTTTGGACGCCTTTTTGATAGGTCTTCTCCAGAATTTGTCGTAGTGTGAAAATCTGGTCTGTGGTGCACCTTACCAATTTCCAGCCTTGAACAATTCAGCGGGCAGCTCATCCGCGCCTGGCGACTTGTTGTTCTTTAGCTTTCGTATGGCTAAACAGACTTCCTGTTGGGTCGGCGGGTCTATCTCTATGTTGTCGATTGGTGGCATCGTTACTTCTCTAATGGCGGCATCCTGTTCGTCATCGCCTCCCAGTAGGTTGGAGAAGTAACTTCTTCATTTAATCGCCACTTGCGGATCTGTGACCAGATTCCCCTGTTCGTCTTTGCATTGTGCGACTCTGGGCTTGAAACTTTCTGTTAATTGCTTAATCTTTTGGTAAAATTTTCGAGTCTCACTCATG
This sequence comes from Lordiphosa clarofinis, assembly GCA_018904275.1. Taxonomy (NCBI): domain Eukaryota; kingdom Metazoa; phylum Arthropoda; class Insecta; order Diptera; family Drosophilidae; genus Lordiphosa; species Lordiphosa clarofinis. The sequence goes on along the minus strand of JAEIGQ010000378.1, from coordinate 102,274 downwards.
CCGAATAACATCTCAACTTCCTCGCGCATGTGCCTTTCCTGCTCATTTCTTTTTCTTCTAAATAGGCGGCTCTCCTCTTTCCTTTTCTTCTGGTAAACAATTTTATCAGCATCCGCTTTCGTCTGCAAAAAAGTCTTGTAGACCTCGTTTTTCTCTGCAGTAGCTCGACGGCACTCCTCATCGTACCTTCGACCGCCTTTGAGGGTACTCGGAGTACCCGCTCTCATGGAGTGTGATATACGATTCCACTGTTCGCCTAGATAGGAAGGGAATGGGGTGGATTCCTTGAGCAGTTTGGCGAGCTGTGTAGGCTTCGGAGGTCCATAGCGATTGCAGCTTCTCGACGTTTAGCTTTCGACGTGTGCCAGAACGTGAGGCATGTGCCACACTGAGCCGTGTGCGTACCGTGGCTGCGACAAGGCAATGATCCGATCAATCTGGTTTCGAGTTCGTTGATCAGGGGACTTCAAGGTCGCCTTATGGATGTCTCTATGTTCAAATCTGGTACTACTTACGACCATGCTCCAGCCCGCAGCGAAGTCTATTAGCCTCTCTCCGTAACCAGAGGTTGTTTCATGAAGGCTATTTTCGCGTTAAAACCGCCTAGCAGCGCTCATATAGTTGTTCCAGGCGCTCATTGAATTTTATCGTGTCTTTCTTGTCTTCTGATGGCGCGTGAGCACAGAATATGTAACCATAGGTTACTTATGTTAAGTTGCAGGGATACATAATAAATACAATGCTAGGTTTTAACGTGGCTGAGGCACTCAGGGCACTCAGAACTTAATCTTTATTCGTCGACAGATCATTCACAACTCTTTTGCTTATTCTAAGTCAAGAAGCTATGCTGCCAGGAAAGCTGACGGCAGAGCGGTTACATTATGTATTTTATGTTTACACAACGCTGAGGGCTGCGCTGTGAGAGAGAGAGAGTGTTATGTGCACATAGAGGGGGCTCATGTTGACAGCGCAACAGGTTTAAGGCAAAATATGCTGACAATGCATTTATGTGGGACTGGGGTTTTAATTGTATATCCAATCAAATAATAACAGCCCCTGAATGTTTATAGTTAATGATTATGTTTATTGATAGATAGTTTGAATAAGATAATTGGTGAGTTTAAAAGAAATCTGTACTCGCGTCGTCACTTCTTTTCTGCACTTTGCTGAGAGCGTCGTCTCTCCGCACGTCTTTCGTCGTTCTTCGTAACTTTTAAACTGATCGCTTCGTCGTTTGTGGCAGGCTTGCCACTTCGTCGCTACTCCGTCTTGCTCAGCTGTTTTGGGAGGGCTTGGCCATTCAGCGTTACCAGACCATTCCCACAACTCGGCCATCCTACATCGCATTCGCCCCGAATGCGTTGTCGTCATCTTCGTCGTTGTAAGGCATCCATGGCTTCATATATTTATAGCCAGCAAAATTTGGTAAAGCTGTCTATTACTGCCAATATGTGCTTATATTGTTTATGCGTTGACTCCAGAGGTCCTAGAAAATCGATGTGGTACGTCTGCAGAGGTTGCTCGTCCTTGGGCAACGGATGAAGTTCACCTTCCTTTTTGCCTTGTTTCCGGTTGGATACAATGCATGGTATGCAGCAACTGATGTGTTTTTGTATCTTTTCTTCCAGTTTCGGTATGTAGAATTCTTTGGCTATGACATCCTTCGTCTTCTTAGTGGAGAAATGACCGCGTTCGTGTGTTTTTTGGATGATTTCTTTTGGAAACCTGCAGGAACTACAATAAGTTCGTTGTCATCCACTAGCTTGTGCAATAGACCACACTTCATGAAAAAACTATTGTGCATTGTCTTCTCCGCTAGAATGTCTATAATTGCTTTTAATTCGTCATCTTGTGCCTGCACATATTTGAGCTTGCTGTGTGTGCTGTCTTCGTTGATCATCATCATGGGGTAACGGCTGAGTGCGTCGGAGTGGCGGATACGGGTACCAGCCCGGTGCTCTACATCATAGTGGAACTCCTGTAACAGAAGGATCCAGCGAGCAACTCGCGTGCACAAATCTTTCTTTGCGAGTGTCTTAGCAAGAGCATTACAATCTGTTACGAGTTTAAATTGTAACCCAAGTAAGTAAACACGAAATTTCCTCAAGGCTTCTATGACTGCTAAGATTTCGAGTTCGTAGCTTGTAAACTTTCTTTCGGCTTCGGATGTCTTCTTGCTCATATAATAGACTGGGTGCCACTGGTTATCGTCAGGCGACTTTTGCAGAAGAACAGCCCCAAACCCATCAATAGATGCGTCCGTATGCAGTTCTGTCTCGTGTTGTTGGTGAAATATCTTCAGAATTGGCTTCTGCGTGATGAGCATCTTTAACTTGTTGAAAGTAGCTAATTCTTTCTCACCAAACTGTATTTTTGCGTCTTTCTTTGTCATGTCAGAGAGTGGTTTAGCGATTTGCGAAAAATTGGCAATAAATTTTCGAAAATACCCAACTAAGCCAAGGAAACTTTGGAGCTGCTTTAAGTTACAGGGTTTCGGAAAATTTGTAACTGCCTGCGTCTTAGATGGAGATTGACTTATACGTTGACTCTCGATTATGTGACCCAAGTACTCGATTCTGATTTTCAGAAAATGGCACTTTTTGAAGTTTATAATGAGTCCATATTCTTCGCAGCGCTTTAAAACTTCCACTATGTTGGCCACGGCTTCGTCTTCCGTCTCTGCAGGGATGATAATGTCGTCGACATATGGAATTTCTATACCTCTACGCGTTAGATCTCTAAATATAGCGTTTATATGGCGTTGGAACACACTTGGAGAGTTGGACAGACCAAATGGAACTCTTAGAAACTGAAACTGTCCGTTGTGAGTGACAAAGGATGTAAATTTGCGGCTATCTTCCTCAATGCCTACGTGAAAAAATCCATTCTTTAGGTCGATTGAGCTAAATATTCGTGCGTTTTGGAGTCGGTCAAGTTGGTCTTCAATTAAAGGTAACGGAAAGTGATCTCGAACCAAAACTTTGTTGATAGGTCTGTAGTCCACACACATGCGGTGTGTATCGTCTCGTTTTTGTACTAATACAACTTGACTACTGTACTCAGATTCAGATTCTTTTATAATACCGTCTTTTAGCCATTGGTCGGTTTGATTGTCAATTATACAACGTTCAGCGTATGAATACCTGCGTGGTCGAGCATGTATTGGTGTGTCATATTTTAATACTAAACGCATCTTAATGTTTGTTGACTTAGTGCCTACTGGATTGTAGTTTTTGATGCAGTTTATGATTTTTTCTTTTGCTTTCGAACTTGCGTTTACTTCAATGTCTGTGTTTAATTTCTCACAATCTTCAATGTCAATTTTCAATATGGAACTTACATCGCTTTCCGAATCTTGTGGCTTTGATATTTTTACACCTTCATTGTTTATTGACACTTGAGCTTGTTTACAAAACTCTTCACCAAGAATCATCTCTTCGTCTAAGAATTGCGAATCCACTACTAAAAATTTTGATGTAAATTCTTCACCGTCAATTACAAAATTTTGTTCAAACAATCCCGATGGTTTTACTTTACTTTGATCTTTATTCCCAAAACCATAAAGAAGAACGTTGCACTCACTTAAACTTGGCTTTCTTAACTTTTTATATGTCGATTCGGGCACTATGTTATATTTACTTCCGGTGTCGATTAGCGCAGTGTACTTGATGTTGTTAATTTTCACTTCTTTGCACATGAATGTGTGCGCTGATGTAACTTTATGTGTATTTCTCTCATTTTTCCCAACTTTATTAGGGCATTCTTTGGCAATGTGTCCATACTCGTTGCACTCAAAACATTTTCTGCCTTTACTTTTATTTTCACAATCATTTGACGTATGTCCTTTAGCACCACAATTATAACATTTTAAATCTTTGTGTACACTTTTGTTTTGGACCATATGACTCTGACTTTCACCTTTGTAATTCTTCTTGTTGAACAATACCTGGCTTTGTTTTTCATTAGTAGACTTTTCCCGAATTGTTTCGTAGCACTTAAGCTTTTCTTTGAACTCTTTTAAATTTTTAGAATTATACAATATTGATTTATTTGCACTCGAATCGTTGATTCCGTCAATAACGTATTGAATTAAGGCACTGTTTTCCACATTGCCACGTGAGGCAAGCTTTTTCATTTGCAAAAAATATTCCTGCAAACTTTCATTTTTGGCAATTTTGCGGTCAGCCATTAGCTTATGTAATTGAGCACTATTTGTCGTCGTTTTAAATTCACACAAAAGGGAGTTTTTTAATTTTTTCCAGCTATTTATGTCACGCTCACTCATAGCAAACATTTTTGCTAGTCCCTTTAGCGATCGCTTAGCAAAAATAAATTTTTGCAACTCATTCTAGTACATAATCGATGCCATGTCCTCAAATTCTTTCACCCACACTTCAATCGAGAGTGTATTGTCGCCACTGAATGATCGCACTGAGTCCTCTATATCACGGAAATTTAAGGCAAATCTTGGAACGTCCACGGATGGAACACTACTTGCATTGTTACTGCTACTTCTGTCACTTTCAACACTACGGTAATCATTATCGATTTCACTCTGTTCTTCCTCCGAGTTTTCGTCTTCACTTTCCTCTACCTCGCTTTCTGCATTAAAATCAGCATCTGGCAACAAATTGCCTTTCTTTAAATTTGAAAAAATGTGTTTTGCCAAATCCTTCTCATTGTGAGGCAAATGTAAGATATTACAAATTACCGCCAGATCATTATCGGAAAGGTGTTCAGCCACGTAATTCATTTTATCGTTGTACAGCTTGTCAAATTCGCTGAATTCATAACCTTGAAACTCGCGCAACCGTTTGCGGTTATTTCTGTCGCCATCTCTCTCGAACACGAATCTATGCAAGAGAAGAACATTCTGTCTCTTTTCCACGCGCAGCGTTTCACTAAGGCCGTCAAAGTCTTTTAATTGCGCCATTCTTCGTTGAGTTTTTTGTCTACCGTTCTTACTGTACGTGTGATGTTTCGTTCACTTTCGCATGACTGTATGAGTGACGCTTCGTTTTTGCATGCAATTCCTTTTAAATCAAATGGTGAAATTCAATTTTTGTCTGTATTTTCTTTTGATTAACACTGATCGACTTTAAACAATTGACTTAACAATTTTCTTTAGTTCACATTACACTTGACATACACTTGAACTGATTTTGATATTTTATCGCACTTCACGTTTTTGTTTTTATAGGTGTTCATACAGACAGACGGACAGACGGACGTCCATCTCAGAGATGGTAAGAGATAGAGGTTTGACATGTATGGGACAAATGCTTCTTTTTTCTGCACGCAGATCAAGTTCGTTTCAAATTTTGGCCACGCCCCCTTCCGCCCCGGAATTTGGAAAAAACGTTATATCTCCTACATTTTTAAAGATAGACGATTTGTACCTTCTAGAGATAGTTAGTACTTAGCAAAATGATGAAGATCGGATGAACGGTTCTCAAGTTATGTGCAAAGAAGTGAACCAGGCCCCCCCCGCTCTCCACCTTAAAAAAATGTTGCATACTTTTCTGATGGTCACCCTAAAGAACGCAGGAACACTGTTAAACATGTTTTTTCATGAGTAACAGGTATATCGAAGTCGGTTACAGCCGACTTTGTCTTCCATCAGGACAACGCCAGGCCACACACATCTTTGGTGACGCGCCAGAAGCTCCGGGAGCTCGGATGGGAGGTTCTTTTGCATCCACCGTATAGTCCGGATCTCGCACCAAGTGATTACCACCTATTTCTGTCCATGGCGAACGAGCTTGGTAGTCGGAAGTTGGCCACAAGAGAGTCCTGTGAAAATTGGCTCTCCGAGTTTTTTGCCAATAGGGAAGCGAGCTTCTATAAGAGGGGCATTATGAAGTTGGCATCTCGTTGGGAACTCGTCACCGAACAAAACGGCGCATATTTGAACAATTGAAAATTCAATAAAAAAAACCGCAAGACCTTATTAACAACCTTATATAATTAAATAAATTGTTTTTTTTTTCATTATTTAATATGAGATATTTAAGAAAAAACACTATTAACAGGTTCGATGATCCCAACCTTTGTATATATAGTGGGGGAGCACATAAAATCGATAAATATGAATTTTTATCAAGGTACCTTTAATAGCAAAGAACTTTTTCTCACTATATTCAATTTCAAGAGCAACACTTTCTAGGGCAGCTACTTGATCAAATGCAGCAGTTGGGCTGAAACTAAAGTATATTGTGGGGGAACATTTAGAACTGATAAATATATAATTTGGTGGTTGTAGCTTACCAAGGGTAGGAGATTTTAATAGAAGAAATTTTCATCCAACTGGTTGCTGATGTCAAATAGTTATGTGTTTCTTCTGAATCTTACATATTTTGTAAAGGACAGTAAAATATCAATACCATTAAATTTTGGCTTAGGTTCAACCACAAACAAAGAAGTTATCCCAAAATTCTATTATTTAAGAGCAATCGTCTCTATGGGAGCTAGTCGAAAAATGCGCGGTAAGCGGAAAATAAAAATTTATGTTAAAGCGGATCATAAAAAAGACACGTGTGCAAAGTTTCAGCTTTTTACCGTTAAAGCTGTGACCACCAAAATTAAGTCAAATTTTCGAACTTCAGAGGCCTCTTGCCATGGGTTTATCTACAACTAAAATTCCGAAAAAAATATGGAAATTATTTTTTGTGTCAAACTTTCAGAATCTGTCGGGACATTTTTGAATATCCAGAATTTTTGAAATTTGGACCAGTCTAATGTTTAAAGTTAATGATTATGTTTATTGATAGATAGTTTGAATAAGATAATTGGTGAGTTTAAAAGAAATCTGTACTCGTGTCGTCACTTCTTCTCTGCACTTTGCTGAGAGCGTCGTCTCTCCGCACGTCTTTCGTCGTTCTTCGTAACTTTTAAACTGATCGCTTCGTCGTTTGTGGCAGGCTTGCCACTTCGTCGCTACTCCGTCTTGCTCAGCTGTTTTGGGAGGGCTTGGCCATTCAGCGTTACCAGACCATTCCCACATTTATGAGTTAGTTGCCCAGTAAATGATCATATTACTTTTGCACTTGAAATGTGCTTGGGTCTTTTTGGACATTGCAACAAAGTGTATACAATGTGTATTTATGTATTTAATGAAATGTACTGAGTACAGTGGGTACTCTATATGTGTGCATATCACATCTCCCTCCTTTTGAAAAATAACGTAATAAAATGAAGTTATTTTAAGGATAATTAGTATTTAATATTATTTTTGTATGTATGTGGTTATTACGAAATAAATTTTTTTTTGTGTTTTGTGAATATATATATTTGTATTGTTAATTAAGTAGGAAAGTGTGCAATAAAAATTTTTAAGAAATGTATTAAAATGTATTGCACTTATAATGTTCTAATGGGGTAGAAGAAAAAATTAAAAAACAAAATTTTGTTTTTTATTTTTTTATATTTTTTTTTTATATTAGATATTTTATCGCATGCATGCCGATAAAATAAAAGTATTTTCTTCAAATCAATGTATTAATATGAATTATGAAATGAAAATTTTTCCTTATGAACTGTTTGTTTTTTGTTCTTAGTAGACCTCGGATTTTGCATATTTGCATATTTTTTAAGGATTAAGATAGGAAAATAATGATGACACCAAAGTTCGTTTCATTAAAAATAGAGTTGAAAACTACAGGCATATTTTACTTTTTTTTTGCATATTTGCATATAATGCATATGCACAATATATGCCAAAATATGCAAAATATGCAAAATATATGCAAAATATGCAAAATATATGCAAAATATGCAAAACATATGCAAAATATGCAAAAATTTCCTATGTTAAACAAATCAAAAAATAATCTAAATCCGATTTAAACGGTGGTATATATATTGAAATTTTAATTATTGCCAGATGTTTAAGTAGAGCAAATGATACTTAACAAATTTTATATGTTTAATAACACAAGTTTACAAAAAAAGGCCATTTTTTGCAACAGAGAACTTTGCAACCGTTCCTTATGTATTTTTGGCCGCTGAACTCAGATAAATTGTTCGTTTTCTTCCTGCACGTCAGGTTCACGAGATATTTGCATTAGAGAGGTATTCTTACATTTGTTGGTCGTGTGGCCACATTAAGTGTCCTATTCGAACCAACTTTGTTTTAATGTAAGCTGCATTGAATGACGTTAAAGAAAAACCAAACACGAAGTTTTGATTTTGCTGATAAGGTACCAACTTTTGGATTTGAACATTAAAAATAGAGGCAAGCTAACTTCGGCTCGACCGAAGTTTATATACCCTTGGAGCTTGATATGTGGCTGACAGTTTGTATGGCAGCTATACTATATAGTGGTCCGATTTCGAAAAATGTTGGTGAAATGATGTAAAATCATTAAAAACTTATAAATACGGGCGTTGGGAGCGATAACATTGAAAACAAAAAAGTTTTTCTCACTAAGACTTTTTTTCAGACCTTACTTTTGTATGGCAGCTATACTATATAGTTGTCCGATTTCAAAATGGCTTGGTGAAATTATGTGAAATCACTAAAAACTTATAAATACGAGCGTTGGGAGCGATAACATTGAAAACAAAAAAGTTTTTCTCACCAAAACTAGTTTTTCAACCGATCGTTCCTATGGCAGCTATATGCTATAGTCATCCGATCCGGCCGGTTCCGACAAATGTGCAGCGTATTTATACCAAAAGACTTCGTGCAAAGTTTGGTTACGATAGCTTTAAAACTGACGGAGGAGATAGCATAGAAACAGACGGACGGACAGACGGACAGACGGACAGGACATGGCTATATCAACTCAGCTCGTCATGCTGATCAAGAATATATATACTTTATGTGGTCGGAGATGCTTCCTTCTATGCGTTACAAACATCCGGACAATTTTAATATACCCTCTCCAAGGGTATAAAAATGTGGGTTTTTTTTTTAAAATCGATTTTTTTTGCAAGTTTAAGATATTCTGTAAATTTTTCTGCTAATATTAAAAATCTTAGAAAAAAATAGTTGGTAGTCCTTTGTTTCTTCTTATTTCAATTATTTTCAGTTTTTCGATTTCATTGCGACTTTAAAAGTTATTGTCCAAAAACCTTAAAAAATTTTGTAATATTTTTACATTTTTTTAACAATATTAAGCCTTAAAATGTCTAAAAATTTTCAAAAATCGATCTTAAATAATTTTTTAATATCCATTCTTTGGTTTAAAAATAACTACCATGTTATTTTCAAGCTACAAGAAATTTTGGCGGTAAATGTTGTCCAAAAAAAGTCGAAAATTTGTATAGTTTTTGGGCTATAACTTCTAAAAGCGCAATGATATTGGAAAACTGAAAATAATTAAAATAAGAAAAAACAAAAAGCTACCAACTATTTTTTTCTAAGATTTTTAATATTAGCAGAAAAGTTTACAGAATTTCTTAAACTTGCAAAAAAAATCGATTTTTTCAAAAAAACTCACATTTTTAATGTTCAAATCCAAAAGTTGGTACCTTATCAGTAAAATCAAAACTTCGTGTTTGGTTTTTCTTTAACGTCATTCAATGCAGCTTACATTAAAACAAAGTTGGTTCGAATAGGACACTTAATGTGGCTACACGACCAACAAATGTAAGAATACCTCTCTAATGCAAATATCTCGTGAACCTGACGTGCTGAAAGAAAACGGACAATTTATCTGAGTTCAGCGGCCAAAAATACATAAGGAACGGTTGCAAAGTTCTCTGTTGCAAAAAATGGCCTTTTTTTTGTTAACTTGTGTAATTATTTAATATAATTGGAATTACAATACACAATCATAATTTTCTCTAAATTATTAATTGAGAGGCTTTGACGTTTCTCTGCAAAAACCATCTTGTAAGCGGAAAAGCTTCGCTCAACGTCACAGGAAGTAATGGGAGCAAATTTATATTTAATGATATTTTCATTTGTGACGGGTTCAAGTCCAGACAAATCTTCAGCACTCAGATTTATAATATTATTAATTTTGGAAATGATTTGAAAATCTGGATTTCTCTTCAAAATGGCTTCAAATTTCTCTTTTAAGTCCTTTCCGAAATTACCAGTAATGTTATAGACAATATTTTTAGCGTCCATAAATAAATTCATTGACTTTGCCAATGGTAGACCCTTCGCTTCTAAGGAAGTTATGATTTCGGCCACTCTCTCGAAATTCGATTTTATATATATAAAATCCCGATATAGTTGGGGATTCTGTATCAGCTCTTTGGCCAGCTTAATAGATTCCGCATCTTCTGGATTCAGTGTTTCCAGAACCTAAAACGCAATTTTAGAAGTAAAAAAAACGGTAAATGCAAACAAACTAAAGTGAAAATGTTTAAAAATTTCAAAATGTTGTTTGTTCATAAACCCTATCTTACCTCAGTTATTCCCTCCATGTTATCTGCATAAAATGATGCCGTTTTCAACCATGTTCCCCATCTGGTTAAGACCGGTTCTGGTGGTAACTCCTTATTGAGTATTTGCTTGTAGCGTTGTACTCTGAGCGGAGCTTTTACACAAGATATGAACGAGTTAGCGACTGGAAACGATGTTCTTACTTTTTCAGCAATTAAATTTAAACCGTGTGCTAAACAAGTTATGTGTATTAGATTCGGATAAAAAATTTTTAAATTTTTGCCAGCTTTTATCATATAAGCCGCAGCATCCGTTAAGAGCAACAAGATTTTAGATTCATTCCCGTGTGGCCACATTTCACGTTTGTTTGCAAAGCCAGCTAGATTAAATAATTCTAAAAGAAAACATTCCTCTATATTGCTCGCATTTTAATATTAAGCGAGGTGAGTTCATTTTTTCAGGGAAATTCGTTCGCATATATATTTTGCATATATTATGCATATTTTGCATATATTTTGCATATTTTGCATATATTTTGCATATTTTGCATATATTTTGCATATTTTTGGCATATTTGCTTGCATATCTTTTGCATATATTTTGCATATTTTAGATATGCATTAAAATTTGTTGTATTTGAATGATAAAAGGTCTAAATACAAAGTTTGGTACCAATCTATCTCTATCTTCTATTTTTATTACTTTATAGGGACCTAAATAGCTACTTTCTAATTTATGACCTGTTTCGTTTTTTAATATAACGCGGTCTCCTATTTTTAAATCAAAATCATTAACCTTTAGATCGTATTCTGATTTTCGTTTTCTTTTTGCTTCTTCAAGCATAATTCTAGCTCTTTTGTATGCTATTTCTAATCTAAATTTTGTTTCCTTAGCGTAATCTTCTATATTTTTTTTTATTTTTTTATTTATTGTTTTTTTTTTTTTTTTTTTTTTTATTTTATTTTGTAGAGTGTTAACATCCATAAGAAGGCCTTACGCTATCCGCAACCTGCGACCCGTCCGATGGCCCAATAGCTAGGCCCCCCTAAAACCAGCTCACAAGTTCTTTGGGACGGACTCTATAGATAATATAAGTCCACTCGATTGAAAACGATTATATTATCTATAGAGTCCGTCCCAAAGAACTTGTGAGATGGTTTTATGGGGGCCTAGCTGTTGGGCCATCGGACGGGTCGCAGGTTGCGGATAGCGAAAGGCCTTCTTATGGATGTTAACTGCGAATAAGTGGGTTTACCCCACAAATAAGCAGTCCCGGACAGCCAGCGGGTGTCACGCCAGAGTGCACCGACAAGGCGCTTGTGTTGCCGCCTTCCATAAGTAGCCTCACACACACCCAACTCCCACACTATACCTATCCCTCTCCTATCCCGCACATCTCACACCGGGCCGGACTAAGGTGTCACTCGGACCGTGCCGAGAGTCAGCCTGGCTGTAGGCCCGGCTAACAAATAGTCCAGTCTCGAACGGTGGGCTCAGGCAAGTGGCGACCGCCTGTTCTAAGTAGCCTTGCCACTGGTGGGCCTCGGCCGGTGGTCGACCATATAGAAGCCCAAGAACCAGGAACTTCAAGCATGAAGAAGAGAAATCAAATTAAATTTCAGCAGGATCTCCCTGCAACCGCTGTCGCAAGGCAGTTTGAAGAGAGGCAGATGGACCGGGAGCGTCGAAGACTCGTGAGAGACGAGAGACGCGCACCAGTGCGCAGAACCCCACCACGGGGTCCCTACCGAGCTCATGCGGTAGGGGAGAACACTGGAACAAAGGGGGACCATCCCCTCCCCCCAAAGGGAACACGCCCCGCCTGCTTTGGAAGACAAAGGCCACCTCCCAATGGGACAAACGTTCCAAGCAGGACTCCTTCCCTGCAAGAGGACAGCCTCTGTGGCTCAAGAATAAAGTGGTACCTGAGATACCTCAGGCACACACTCCGGAGGAAGCCCTCCGGATGGCAAAGGAGCCGCGAACTGGTGCATCAGAGGGGCAACCACACACCCCTGCCCCAAAGAGAAGCAGCGCGGACATAACACCGCCAACAGCTACGCCGAAGCGTCAGTGCACAGCCGTGACGTCGAAAGACGCAACGGCCAGCACCCCCTCACAGGCAGTAGCCTATGAGGAAAACGCAAACGGCGGGCCCGGTACGTCCAGTGCTGCAGCGGAGGCTGCTGCAACTGGCAGTGACGAAAGGGCAGTTACTCCCCCCTCAGTGCCCATTCCACCCCAAGCAAATGCAGACGTTGCGAAAAAGGTGAGGGTAGCAGTAGTGCCTGAGGAATACCCTCAGGTCAACCTAAAAATGTCTGCACTTGAGGAGGCGATACTGGAGGAAGTCTTCCTGGCATTTTGGGATACGCCCATCAGCTTCTCAGGAATCCATTTCCGGCCGGGTCATCTAATCATTGACTGCAACGATGAGACGACCGCGGAGTGGCTGATGAGCAACGTGTCAAGGTTGACAGAATGGAAGGGAGTACCCCTTCTCGGTAAAATGGGAGAGAATATTCCCTCGCCCCATTACATTACCGTCTTCCTCCCAAGGAGTGCCGCGAAAGCGGATGAATGGGCCCTCACAATGCTGAGGAACCAGAACAACATTGTGACAGACATGTGGCGGGTCAAGTCACGAAAGGACCAAGGGGGCGGAGCCCTCATGGTCATTGGCATCGACGAAGTCTCGATGCAGGCCATCGTCTCGATGGGTAGCCAGCTTAACTTCAGGTACGGGAAGATCCCCGTACATGGTCTCAAGAAGACCGCGAAGCTGGCTGGACAGACCCATCAGCAAGAGACTGAGGCAGAACAACCCGCCTCACAGAGAAGGAGGACGTCGCTGAGGACGAGGAGCTCGACGGGGAGTCCCCCGTAGAGGACATGGATGTGGTGGAGGATGCAGATGTACCCATGTCCTCACAAGCTCGCAGTCCATGAGGACGAAGAAGCCGACACCACATTGGTGTCCGGAGGCGTTGAGAGCAGTCCTGGCTCTCCGCCAGATAGCGCAAATATTACAGCGCAATGATGACTCCCCCCTCAGTCATCAAAAGCACCAAGCTAGTCCAGGTGAACGTTCATCATGCGAAGGCGGCCTCGGCCGTCCTAGCTAGAACGTTCACCCGACAACACCTAGGACTAGCTTTAATACAGGAACCCTGGTGCAATGAGGGAATAAAGGGCCTGTATACGAGAGAATCCACGGTAATTTGGGTCCAAAGGCATGCCTTCCCCAGAGCCTGTATAATGATAAGGAAGAATATTAAATATGCTATCCTTTCAGAATTTCTCTCCAGGGACTGCGTCGCGATAGCGACCACCGAAGCAAAGCAGGGAAAGACCACGGTCATAGCCTCTGCCTACTTCGCTGGAGATAGAATGTGTCCCCCCCAAGAGGTGTCGGCCCTGGCAGAATACTGCAGGAGCAAAAGCCTGCCGCTTGTTCTCGGATGTGACGCAAACGCCCACCACATCGCATGGGGAAGCTCCGATGTAAACGATCGAGGTGAGTGCTTACTAGAATTCCTATCCAGGCTCGATCTGGAAATATGTAATGTAGGATCTGTCCCGACATTTGTAACTCGAGTAAGGGAGGAAGTCCTTGACCTCACCTTCTCTAGCAAGTCAATTAATCCTTTTATTAAGGATTGGCAGGTTTCATTAGAGGAATCTATGTCGGACCATAGAAGTATCCAATTTAGATTGGAAGCTTGCACACAGCAGAGTATCCCTAGCAGGATTCCCCGGGGAATCCCGGGGGATTCGGTAACCGAAACATCCCCTAGAACTAGAAATCTTAGTCGAGAACTAAATAAAAGTATAATCGATGCTTACGAAGAGAATTGCCCTCTTAGCGAATCGAGAAAAGAAAATGATGCCCCTTGATGGAATCCCACCTTGGAGAAACTCAGAAAGAAGACCCGAATTCTTTTTAATGAAGCCAAAAAGAATGGGGACTGGCATAAGTACAAGCAAGCCCTGACACTATACAATAGTGAGATTAGGAAAGCCAAAAGAAAGAATTACAGGAAATTCTGCGAGTCTATAGAAGACACAAAAGAAGGAGCGAGATTGCATAGAGTCCTGGCCAAGAAAAGCCCGGATGGCAACATCTCGCTCAAAAAGCCTAAATATGCCTATACAGTGAGCAGCGAGGAGAGAGTACGTCTCTTGTTGGACACCCACTTCCCGGGAAACATCCCCGCGGAAGAATGTGTCGACCAAGAGCACTGCTACCAGCCTCGCAGCTCCGACTGGGCAGAAGCCAAGAAAGTTGTGTCCGCAGGCAGATTTGAGTGGGCAATTGGAACATTCCAGCCCTTCAAATCCCCCGGACCGGATAACATTTATCCAGCATTCCTGCAGGAAGGAAAGGACATACTCCTACCCATCCTCAGGAAGATCATAACCAGCAGTCTGGCAACTGGGTATATCCCACGTGCCTGGCTCAGAGCAAGAGTAGTCTTCATCCCCAAGGCAGGGAAGAAGGATATAACTAACCCAAAGTCCTTCAGACCTATTAGTTTGACATCGTTCTTACTGAAAACGATTGAAAAGCTAGTGGACAATAGCATACGAAGCACGCTGTTTAAGGAGGCACTCCTCCAACCAACACAGCACGCGTACAGAGCAGGCCGTTCGACCGACACGGCATTGTTTCAACTCGGGAAGATGCTCGAGAAAACAATAGAAGACAAGGAAGTGGCTCTATGCGCCTTCCTAGACATTGAGGGAGCATTCGACAACACATCCCATAGTGCTGTCAAGAATGCCCTGATCAGAAGAGGAATAAACCCTACAGTAGGCAGATGGGTAGATTCACTCCTACGATGCAGAGAAGCCTCTGCAGTGGCAGGTGAAGAAACCATCACAGTCACCACAACTAGAGGATGCCCTCAGGGGGGAGTTCTCTCCCCACTGTTGTGGAGCCTACTAGTGGATGAGCTCCTAGAAAAACTCGCCTCCCTGGGCATAACATGCCAAGGATACGCTGATGACATTGTCATCGTTGCGAGAGGAAAATACGAAGAAACCCTATGTGACATAGTCCAGAGGGGTCTGAAAGTCACGTCTAATTGGTGCAAGGAGGTTGGGCTCAACCTAAACCCTGCGAAAACCATTATAGTACCATTCACTAGGAAATACAAGCTAAGTAGAATGAGGCCAATACGCTTATCCGGCAGCCTCATTACACCAGAAAAAGAAGTCAAATACCTCGGCGTTGTCTTTGACAACAGGCTGAGGTTTGACAAGCACTTAGAGTATACACTCAGTAAATGCACTAGAGCACTATTCACATGCAGGAGCATAGCCGGACCATGGCACCACACATACTCCGATGGCTATACCTCATGGTTGTGAGACCAATGCTCACTTATGGAGCTGTCGTGTGGGGAGATAGAGCAAACCTCCTCACAGTAAGGACGCAGTTGCAAAAACTGCAAAGGCTGGCATGTATATGCATGACTGGAGCCATGCGTACCTGTCCGACAGCGGCAATCGAGGTTTTGATGGAGCTAACACCACTCCACCATACCATCTTGCCTGAAGAAAAAAGCAACACTGCTCAGGCTAACAGCAGAAGAAGTGGGTAGAAACCACATAGTGAGCCTCAGAGACTCTGAAAAGCTGGAAAAGGAAATCCCTTTAATCCTCCAACCCAGAGACGAAATGGTGGCCGAGTATCACCTTGACAGGAATTTCACTGTACACCAAAGTAATAAGAGAGAATGGATCTCACTTGAAGAGACACAAAAAATGAAACCACACACAATTATGTGGTACACAGACGGGTCCCTAACGCCCCAAGGAACCGGACTTGGGGTAGCAGGACCAGGAACGAAAATATCTGAAGCAATGGGAGAATTCACAAGCATATTTCAAGCTGAAGTATGTGCCATCTCCCGTTGTGCAGACCGTAATATGGGGAAGAACTACCATAATAGAGAAATAGCTATCCTCTCCGATAGCCAAGCAGCGATTAAAGCACTCAGTAGCAATAAGTTCACCTCTAAGCTAGTCTTAGAGACAAAGAACAAATTGGACCAACTAGGCAGCAGGAACAACCTGACCCTACGATGGATACCGGGACACAACAACTTCCCCGGAAACGAATTGGCCGACGAACTGGCACGCAAGGGTGCAGCCACCGCAATGGTAGGGCCAGAACCCTACTGCGGCATAGGCCAACACACAATAAAAGGACTTTTAAGAAAGGAAGAGAATACGCTTAGAACAGCCTCCTGGGTAAACACCAAGGGAATGAGACAAGCTAAAGCATTAATAGTGAACCACGACCTCAAATGGTTCCAAAAGTTAATCCAACAAGGAAAGAATGCCCTCAGAATTCTGACAGGGCTCTACACGGGTCACTGCAGACTGAGGAGCCACATGTACAAGTTGGGAATAACAAACACGCAGCTTTGCAGATACTGTGAACAGAAGGAGGAGTCCTCTGAGCATATACTAGTACACTGCGATGCCCTAGCGAGGCGCAGACTCAGCAGATTTGGGATACACATTCTACACCCAAGCAATATCAGTAACTTAGAACCCACAAAAATCCTGGCTTTTGTACAGGGATTAGGGCTGCTAGGGGAATTGTAAATTCAGTAGGGGGGCACAATAGACCAAAATTGGCCGCGGTGCACCACTCCTCCAACACTAAATAAATATATTATCTATGCTATTAAATTTTACTGCGAGTGTTGGGTTCTTTCCAAATACGAGTTCGTATGTGCAGTAGTTGTGTACTATCGATGGTGTTGTATTAAAACAATAAACGAAGTATTGTAACCATACATCCCAGTCAGATTTGTCTACTGAAATATATGAACGTATATACTCGTTAAAAGTTCGGTGACTGCGTTCAACAGTACCTAAAGTCTGGTGGTGGTGTGCTGCTGATGCTACTGTTGCTACTGTTTTAGCACTTTTGTTTGGAATTGGTATTGCTACGAGATACTTTGTTAAATCACATATGAGTGTAACTGCGTATTCGTTTCCATTTTCAGATTTGGGTAGTGGACCGATTGTCGACAACAACACGGTCAAATGCTCTATCTGGTGTTTGTGTAATTGTTAGTGGGGTCTTTTTATGCGTTGTCGTCTTTGACTTTTGGCATTTTTCACATTTACGTATGTACTCTTTGATATGACGAGTCATATTTTTCCAATAGTAATGTCTTTTTATTTTTGTGAGTGTTCTTGTTATGCGTGAATGACCGCCTTGAATAGGATCGTCGTGGAATTGAGACAGTATTGCTTCTTTTTCATTTTAATTATTTATTTGGGTCACCGATTGGAGTAGCGCTACTCTTAAGTTCTTTAAATATTTGTTGCCCATATTTTTGAAATTATCTATTGAAATTGTTTCAAAGATTTTTTCACTCGGTGCCACTTTGAGTTGGCTGATACCATATATACCGGCTTCTGTTTCAATCCTTTGGAAAAACTGACCTAAATCTAGATTTCCATTGGTGTAAAGATCGCTAACATCAATTCTAACTTGGACTTTCTTTCCATGCTTGATAAAACAATTTGTGGATGTTAGTCGCAAGGTCACTACATTTCGTACATCGTCGTTTTTAATGACGTCATATACGTTGGGCTTAGAAGCTTTGTTAAGAATTTGCGGTTGCAAGGTTTCTTTTTTATTTTCATTTTCATTCTCTGCGCAGAGTGTTTTCTGTCTCATTTGATTTCTTGTAGTGACTTTAAGTATTCGATTCTGCATGTTTTTAAGTTCTTCTATCGAAATTCTCGATAGTGCGTCTGCTACGAAGTTATCTTTTCCCTTTAGGTATTCTACTGTGAATTGGTACTCTTCTAATTCTTATCTCATTCGAGTTAGTTTTGAACTTGGGTTTACCATTGAAAACAAGTAAGTTAGGGGTCTGTGGTCTGTTTTGACAGTAAAATGTTTGCCATATACATATGGACGAAAATGTTTTATTGCCCAGTGAATAGGTGTTAATTCTTGTTCTGTTGTATTTTTATTGCTTTCACCCTTGGTGAATGAGCGTGATGCGTATGCAATTGGAAGTTGAATTCCATTATAATTTTGGGTTAAAACAGCACGGCATGCGTGCTTACTAGCATCCGTTATTATGCAAAATTCTTTGCTGAAGTCAGGATATTGTAGTAGTGTAGGATTAATTAGTTGGTTTTTTAGATATTCAAATGCCTTCTGCCATTGATCGGACCATTCGAATTTTACATTCTTTTTACATAATCTCGTTATGTGACGTGAGTGATCGGAAAAGTTTTTTATAAATCTTCTGTAGTAATTGCAGAATGCGACAAATCGTCTAGCACTGTCTGCATCTGTTGGAACTGGATATTTTTCAATAACATCATATTTTTTATCGTCAGGTAAAATACCTTTATCAGTGCATTTATGACCTAGGAAAGTTACTTCATGCATAAAGAAAGAACACTTTTCCGGATGTAGTTTAAGATTATATTTTCGACATAGATCAAAAACGTTGCTAAGGTTTCGGAACAACCGATTACTATTAAATCATCCATGTATAGAAAAGCTTGTGATGGTTCTAGGCCTGAGAATGCAATTGTCATCATTCTTTGAAATGAATTTGGAGCTATTTGTAAGCCATATGGTAATCGTGTGAAACGATAAGAGCCGTTGCTCGTTGAAAACAAAGTGAGATTTCTTGAACTTTCTTCTAGTTCAATTTGATGGAATCCAGACATAAGGTCTAAGCACGAGAAGTATTTGGCTCGGCCTAATTGATCGAGTATATCGTCAATTCTTGGTAGCGGAAATTTATCGGACAGTAATTTTTTGTTTATTTGGCGGTAATCAATTACTAAACGCCATCTTTTTTCTGTAGAATTGGGCAAAGATTTTTTTGGAACAAGTAACAGTGGGCTATTGTGTTCTGATACCGATGGTTCAACTATATTATCTTCGATTAGTTTTTTGACTTGTTTTTCGACTTCCTCTTTGTGACTATGTGGTATTCTATAGTTTTTTATGTAGACTGGTTCATCATCTTTTTTTCTTAATGTTTGTTTATAAAAATTATTTGTGGCTATTGCTTTGGTTTCAAGTCCGAATACGTCGACATATTTTGTGCATAACTCTGTCAAAGTTGCTTTGAATAGTGGTGGAAAATTTTTAGATAGTTTTTTCATGACTTGTTTTTCTCTTTCTTGTGTACTGATGTTGAATATTTCATAGTCTTGTAATGACTCAATTTTGACTTTATTGAGATTAACCATTACCGTACTGTTAGTTGTATATAAAACTCGGACGTAAGCATTTTTTGAAGTTGTTATTGTGTTTGCAATGTACATACCATCTTCTATTTCTTGATTCGGGATGAGAATATGATCTTTTGTAATCACATTTATTTGACGGACTATTTCGGATCTTGCTGGTAGAATGGTGTCATTTGAATCGTTTGAATGGACAATTGGAATTGAAATTATAGTGTCAATATTATTTGGACGGAGGTCAAATCTGTATTCTTATGGATTTATTTCCAATAAGCCATTGTAATTTTTACCCTTGGAGTCGGTTATGCCTTCACCTATTCCTGATATTTTAATGATGTTACTTTGATCTACATTTGTATATTCATCAGAGATTTCTTTTAAAATTGATATGTCTGCTCCTGTGTCGATTAGTAGAGTAAGATTTTTATACCCTTGGAGAGGGTATATTAAAATTGTCCGGATGTTTGTAACGCATAGGAGGAAGCATCTCCGACCACATAAAGTATATATATTCTTGATCAGCATGACGAGCTGAGTTGATATAGCCATGTCCGTCTGTCCGTCTGTCCGTCCGTCTGTCCGTCCGTCTGTTTCTATGCTATCTCCTCCGTCAGTTTTAAAGCTATCGTAACCAAACTTTGCACGAAGTCTTTTGGTACAAATACGCTGCACATTTGTCGGAACCGGCCGGATCGGATGACTATAGCATATAGCTGCCATAGGAACGATCGGTTGAAAAACTAGTTTTTGTGAGAAAAACTTTTTTGTTTTCAATGGTATCGCTCCCAACGCTCGTATTTATAAGTTTTTAATGATTTCACATAATTTCACCAAGCCTTGTCAAAATCGGACAACTATATAGTATAGCTGCCATACAAAAGTTAGGTCTGAAAAATAGTCCGAGTGAGAAAAACTTTTTTGTTTTCAATGTTATCGCTCCCAACGCTCGTATTTATAAGTTTTCAATGATTTTACATAATTTCAACAAGATTTGTCGAAATTGGACCACTATAGCTGCCATACAAACTGTCAGGCATATATCAAGCTCCAAGGGTATATAAACTTCGGTCGAGCCGAAGTTAGCTTCCCTCTATTTTTATTTGTGTTTTCATTTTTCATTTGTGTAAAAACATTAAATTTTGGATTGATGCTGAATATGGTTTCTATTGGTTTTGAGTACCTAAAGGTGCTTGTTGGTTTTCCGAATTTCCTTGGGTAATTCGAACATTATTGTTGTTTCTGTTGTTATTTTGGTTTTGGTTGCCTCGATTTCCATTACTGGAATTTCCTCGATTGGCATAATTGTTGTTTGATTGTAATTTGGGTTAAAACCTCTAAAATTTCCTGAGAAATTTCCACGGCCTCTGTTGTTACCTCTATAATTATTATTTTGGTAGCCATTATTGTTTTGGTTATTGTTGTTAGTATTTTGGAAGTAACCCCTTCCTCGGAAGTTACCTCGGAAGTTATTACCTCTGTAGTTTTGTCTGTTTTGGGTGTATAGTACTGTGCTGGCATTGCCTGTCATTTCTGTACTTCAATGTATAATATTTGGTAACGGCTTCATTCATTGTTTTGAATGTGCCTGCCTCAAGTATGGTTTTTAATTTACCATGCTCACAATTTCTGACCATAGTTGTTATGGCTTCTTTGGTTCTGAAAGTATCTGCATGTTCTGCACTTAAGCCTTCATCTATATATGATGATTCTAACAATTTACGCAAGTTTTCGATTTCGCTTGTGAATTGTGTGGCTGTTTTTCCTTTTTGGAAAACGTTAGCCATCTTGGCTTTAATTACATCTGATGATTCGCCAACAATTGTTGCCTGCAATTTCTGAATGATTGCAGTTATTGTAGTTTCGTTTTGGACTTTGTAAAGGGTTGAGCCGATTACACAGTTCAACAAATTGTGACCTTTTGTGAGTATCCAGAGCATCGTTAACTAATTCCAACGTGCCTACTCATGCTGATTACGAGATGGTATGTCAAAGCCTTATCTTAGTTTCCGTTTCCAAGATATTCGCGAAAAACTAAATTTCCGACTTTTTGCCGTTCTAGAATTTTTGTAGGCCACACTAAGCAATAATTGCTTATTTTCTAAATCTTCTGGGATAGTACACACATCAATGCAACTGAGAAAAATCAAACACGCCATAAAACTATTGTCAATGGTACCGAAATTGGCCTTCAAAGTCAAATTTTACATGATTTATAGCAATTTTGTCAAACTAAACCATTTGCTACAAGCCATTCTATTTGTCGGACATTTATTGGCTCCATACCACCATATAGTTCAACATATGCACTAATTATGGTAATTTTTTGGCAATTTTGTCATGACCGCAAACAAAGTTACAGCCAATAATATCCGAAAATCAAGATTACAATTTATGGGAGGCAAACTAGATTCCCACCCCAAATTTTTATAGCAGTTTTAAAAAGGCAACTTGATATAGCATTGGCTTAACCAAATATTTAATGTTATGTAAAATAACAACATTCATGGAATGCTACGTTAACATTTGCGATTAGTATTTAAAAGAAAAGTCTAGTTCTCCCTTCTTTTTGGCGCTGCATGAAAATAACAACAGCTTTACCGGGTCCGCCGCTGCAATTAATGCCCGCCAGTCGGTTCGGCTTTGTGCTAACTGGCACCAAACCCAGATTGGCTATGTATTTCCGCACCTGGTCTTCCCATCTCACTTTCGGTCTCTCAAAGTCTTTCGCCTTCCGTTTGTACACATGTTTTACTGGAGCTTGTTCATGTTTACTGGTAGCATGTCCTTGTCCATCGGCGCCTGCGCTGATGGTGTCAACATTCTATGTCCATATCCTCAAAGCGTGGTCCCTCAATCGTTTGCGTGGGTGAAGTTCTTTTGACAGGGGTGGGTACCAAGCCCGCCGCACCAACCCAATGAACAAGTTAAGAAAAGCAAAGGGAAATTCTATAAAATAAAGGATTACTTAGAAATATGTTTCTTAGGTATTGATATACCGAATATTTACTAAAGCTTCAGTTATTACTAGTGAATTCGTCGCGTTCTTTTTGCTGCCCTTTTGTGTTCTGCCTCCGTACCTTCTCGATAAACATTCCAACAATAATCCGC
Organism: Lordiphosa clarofinis; assembly: GCA_018904275.1. Taxonomy (NCBI): domain Eukaryota; kingdom Metazoa; phylum Arthropoda; class Insecta; order Diptera; family Drosophilidae; genus Lordiphosa; species Lordiphosa clarofinis. Next base: position 79,575 of record JAEIGQ010000378.1, on the reverse strand, counting down.
TAACATTGAAACATTCCACTTACCCTGATATCGTCTTTCCATGATTGCAAGATCTTGATGAAAGCGCTCCCCATGCTCATGACTAAACGCAATTGTCCAGAAAAAAAGTCCTAAAGTCTTCTAGTTTTTTTAACATTACGGAGAAGGTTTTACTACTGATTACTGTTATCCAAGTAGCCTTTTTATAATTAGGCCACAGTTCTACCAGAGAGAACAAAATACCAAGAGATGAATTCGCTCTCTCAAATTTAGTCCGAAAAAAATCACGTAGCTCATTCAGCTTTCGGAGTCCGCATTCACAAACAGCTGCGCTGTCTACTTAGCAGGCGTGTGCTGTTTTGTTTTTCCTACATATGCCTTAGAGAAAAGCACCGGAGCGAAAGGGACCCAGCAAATTTTTTCGAAGCGCTCAACTACGAGCACTGCAGAAGCGCTCCATTGGAGCGCTCCACTCTCCTTGTAAGTACTGCTCCTCGAAAGCGTGCTCAACTCTCCTTGTAAATACTGCTCCACGAAAGCAGTAAATGTAAATGTTGGCTATACAGCTCCTACAACGGGACCAAGCCTAGCTTCTCACGAGCTCTTGGTGTGTGTGCTTTAAATTTTTCGCACAAGAGAAAGGGACCTACAGTTTAACGCCGGATCCGAACGGCAAAGTTTGAGAATTTGCTTTTTCATGGCTAGTTACTTCACAGCTGGCGCCAATAGCTGGTGAAGGTGACCGTATGTGTAAAAGCTATTTTCTAAAGAAAGAAAAAAACTTTTATTATTAGATGTTCAGAGGCGGGATCGAACCCACGACCTCCCGCCCAGCAGTCCAGCACACTAACCACATTCAATAGCAGTCGTATTTTTTAAGCTATCGACTTGAACTTTGGACTAAATGTTCAAATATTCCCCAAAGAAATTTTTGGACGAAAAGTTAAAATGGGCGAGATTTGATCAAATTAGGTTGAGTCAATTAAAATTGAAATTTTGAAATGGTGCAAAAAGTATGTTGAACATAATTAACATTTATCTGTGTTCTTAACTGAGACTTGCTGCTACCGTCACGCGAGCCCTGAATATCCGTATGGGCTAACACGCCGGCAATTGTGATTAAGAGCCCGAAGTCCTGAGTTCGAATCCCAGTAAAGGTAATTAAAAATAAAAAAGTTAAAGTTTTACGTTTTTCAGAAAGAAGACTAGGCCCTCCCGTCAACCATTTCCGCTCCCCTTAAACATCTCCCCTTCCCTTCCCCCTCCCTTTACCTTCCCAAAACCCTTCCCACTACCATTCCCCCCTTCCACACCCCTTTCCCTACCCTTCACCCATCCCCTTCCAATACCTCCTACCCCAACCCATCCTCCATCACTACCCTCACCATAATTGATATTCTTCTTTTTATATTTTATGATATGGAGCGCTTTTCAAGACCTTTTTACTCTGGGAGCGAAGAGCTTCCTAGTGCCCGTTTTCCACTGCGAGTGGAGCGCTTCAAAGCGCTTTTTCCGCAGCTAGAGTGTAGCGCTCCATAGTGCTCGTTTTCCACTGCGAGTGGAGCGCTTCAAAGCGCTTTTTTCGCAGCGAGAGTGTAGCGCTGACATCCAATGACATGACAATGTAAAAAAGAGCACTAGTTACAAGGAGAGTTGAGCGCTTCACTGCTCCTTTTGAGCGCTCTAATAGCGCTCTTAGAGCGCTTTGGCTTTTACTGGGTAGTACGTGCCCAAACTGTTTGCGTAGAAATGTGTATTGTTGGCATTGTTGCCAGTTTTCACTGAGCTCAGTAACTTCTGAATTTCTTGCCTAAGCAAAGGGCAACGAAAGGGAAGAATAATTACATAAAAACACGAATTTGAAACTCACAACCCACCACATATTTTCGAAATGTCCAAAAATCACTTTTTTCCAATATGAAATAAAACGAGAAGGCCAAGCTAACTTCGTCTTCGCCGAAGTTTTTATACCCTTGCAAATGTCTTAATACATCATAGTTTACGAACGTTAGCATTAAAACAAACAATTTTTCTAAATAAAATCCACCTTTAGACCGATAGTTTCTATGGCAGCTATAAGATATAGTCATCCGATTTTGACCAAAACTTCCAAATCTGTGTAAAAGCGTGTAAAACTTATAATTGCTGAAGCGGGAGGCGTTTACATTAAAAATAAAAAGTTTTTCTCACAAAGACCCACTTTTCGACCGATAGTTCCTATGGCAGCTATAAGATATAGTCATCCGATTTTGACCAAAACTTCCAAATCTGTGTAAAAGCGTGTAAAACTTATAATTGCTGAAGCGGGAGGCGTTTACATTAAAAATAAAAAGTTTTTCTCACAAAGACCCACTTTTCAACCGATAGTTCCTATGGCAGCTATAAGATATAGTCATCCGATTTTGACCAAAACTTCCAAATCTGTGTAAAAGCGTGAAAAACTAATAATTGCTGAGGCGGGAGGCGTTTACATTAAAAATAAAAAGTTTTTCTCACAAACACCCACTTTTCGACCGATAGTTCCTATGGCAGCTATAAGATATAGCCATCCGATCCGGTCGGTTCCGACATATTATCAGTGTGCAGTAAAAAGAAGACTCTGTGCAAAGTTTCAGGCCGATAGCTTTAAAACTGAGAGACTAGTTTGCGTAGAAACAGACAGACAGACGGACAGACGGACAGACGGACAGACGGACGGACAAAGCTCAATCGACTCAGCTCGTCGCCCTGATCAAGAATATATATAGTTTATAGGGTCGGAAATGAATATTTCTATGCGTTGCAAACTTCTGGGCAAAATTATAATACCCTTTGCAAGGGTATAAAAACCCCAAAAATTTATTTTTTAAAACTAATGAATTATCTTTGTTGCCTGTTGAATGGCACCTGTTATCGATTTCGTGTTATGAGCGAAATACCGTCATATTTGTACAATTTTTTATTTTTTTTATATTTTATTTAAGATTATTTTTACTATATTTATTTTATTTTATCTGGGCACGCAGGTTAAAATACCTGTTGCCCAAATGAAAAAAAGTAAAAGAATTAACAATTAACAATTAAAAAATTTAATGACCCGTTTCTACTAAAATTATTTTTTTGTGCAAAATGGTTTCTAAAAATTTTTCATTTCAACGTTTTTTAGTATGATTTTTCTTAAGGTTTACAGAAAATTAAATTACACAAAAACTATAAATGAAATTATGAAGCGGTTTTATTCATTTGATAGGTAATCGGTTAAATAAAAATTAGTAATTATTGTTGTTGTTGTTGTACCTGCGGTTGTTGTTGTGTTTCTGTTTAAGGGTACTGTATACCTTCAGATAATTTTTTTTTTATTTTTTTATTTGCTTATTATTCTAGTCTATTAGGATCTTATAAACATCCTGCAAAACTTTCAAGCTGATCCGAAACTCAGTTTTACAGAAATAAACAAAAAAATTATTTTTTCCGACCCTTTTATGTGAAAATTGTTTTCATCGACCCGCGTATTTTAAGAAATTATAGGTATTTTCATTGTTTTGGTCAAAAACTTTATAAATATTTTTAATATGCTCGAAATATAAAAAAACAAATTTTACTTGGAATTTTTTGATGTTATTAATTACCATGGCTTGAAGCAATTTGACCCAAATTTCTGGAGAACTGTTTAACCAATTTTGATAATATTTTGTATATTATATAATAATAATTTTAATAAAATTATAATAATTTTTACTTCATCGAAAAAAGTTTATGCGAATTTGTCGGAACCACTTTTTCCAAAATGGTTGCAAAAAATTAAAGAGTATCTGTTGACCGATTTTCAATTAAACTACTCATAATACTGAAGTATGTGCCATCTCCCGTTGTGCAGACCGTAATATGGGGAAGAACTACCATAATAGAGAAATAGCTATCCTCTGCGATAGCCAAGCAGCGCTTAAGGCACTCAGTAGCAATAAGTTCACCTCTAAGCTAGTCTTAGAGACAAAGAACAAATTGGACCAACTAGTCAGCAGGAACAACCTGACCCTACGATGGATACCAGGGCACAACAACATCCCCGGAAACGAATTGGCCGACGAACTGGCACGCAAGGGTGCAGCCACCGCAATGGTAGGGCCAGAACCCTACTGCGGCATAGGCCACACACAATAAAATGACTTCTAAGAAAGGAAGAGAATACGCTTAGAACAGCCTCCTGGTAAACACCAAGGGAATGAGACAAGCTAAAGCATTAATAGGAAACACGACCTCAAAAGTTCCAAAAGTTAATCCAACAAGGAAAGAATGCCCTCAGAATTCTGACAGGGCTCTACCGGGTCATGCAGACGAGGAGCCACATGTACAAGTTGGGAATAACAAACACCCAGCTTTGTAGATACTGTGAAGAGAAGGAGGAGTCCTCTGAGCATATACTAGTACACTGCGATGCCCTAGCGAGGCGCAGACTCAGCAGATTTGGGAAACACATTCTACACCGAAGCAATATCAGTAACTTAGAACCCACAAAAATCCTGGCTTTTGTACAGGAATTAGGGCTGCTAGGGGAATTGTAAATTCAGTAGGGGGGCACAATAGACCAAAATTGGTCGCGGTGCACCACTCCCCAACAACAAATAATCAACTCATAATACCCACCATTCTGGAGTGAACTCGGATATTTTTGATCGGTCAACAACTTATCGGCAACATAGGACCAATACAGAGGGAAAAAAGTAGATTTTCTAAATTGGATTTTAAAACCCCATAGCTCCTCTGTTTATTGACCGATCCAAATATCCTAGTTCACACCAAAATTACATCAATTCTTAACAAAATCCTGTCTTCAGTTTTGAATTCTGATCATCCGTTCTCAAAAAAATTTTGCAAGCATGGGCCTATGTTTTAAATTTTTGGTTAACTTTAAACAGAAATACAACAACAACAACACTTAATACTAAATTTTATTTAACCGATTACCTATCGAATGAATAAAATCGCCTCTTAATTTCATGTAAAATTTTTTGGTTAATTTAATTTTCTGTAAACCTTAAAAAAAATCATATTAAAAAATGTTGACATGAAAAAATTTTTAGAAACGAATGTGCAAAATAATTTTAGTAGAAACGAGTCATTAAATTTTTAATATTTGCAAACTAGTGTATTAATTAATTGTTAATTCCTTTAGTTTTTTTCATTTAGGCAACAGGCATTTTAACCCACTTCTGGAAAAAAGTTTTCCAATTTTTCTTTCATTGTGCGTGCCCAGGTAAAATAAAATAAATATAGTAAAAAAATCTTAAATAAAATATAAACATAATAAGAAATTGTACAAATATGACGGTATGTTATGAGCGAAATCGCTAACAGGTGTCATTCAACAGGCAACTAAGATGCACAAAACTTTCCTCATCATTAGTTTTAATAAATAAATTTTTGGGTTTTTTATTACATATTGAAAAACAAGTGATTTTTTGACATTTTGAAAATTTGTGGGGGGTTGTGATTTTAAAATTCGTGTTTTTAGGCAATTATTCTTCCCTTTCGTTGCCCTTTGCTTAGGCAAGAAATTCAGAAGTTACTGAGCTCAGTGAAAACTGGCAACAATGCCAACAATACACATTTCTACGCAAACAGTTTGGGCACGTACTATGAACAAAAGCACATACATACATGAGATATACACACAGAACGAAATGACAGAGCCCGATATACATGCCCTCCCTTTCGCTCCGGTGCTTTTCTCTAAGGCATATGTAGGCAAAGCAAAACAGCACACGCCTGCTAAGCAGACAGCGCAGCTGTTTGTCTATACGGACTCCGAAAGCTGAATGAGCTACGCCGTTTTCTTGCTGTTAACTTAACAGTGAGAGCGAGTTCATCTCTTGGTATTTTGTTCTCTCTGGTTCTACTATCCGCAAATTTTAACGTAGCATTCCACGAATGTTGTTATTTTACATAACATTAAATATTTGGTTAAGCCAATGCTATATCAAGTTGCCTTTTTAAAACTGCTATAAAAATTTGGGGTGGGAATCTAGTTTGCCTCCCATAAATTGTAATCTTGATTTTCGGATATTATTGGCTGTAACTTTGTTTGCGGTCATGACAAAATTGCCAAAAAATTACCATAATTAGTGCATATGTTGAACTATATGGTGGTAGGAGCCAATAAATGTCCGACAAATAGAATGGCTTGTAGCAAATGGTTTAGTTTGACAAAATTGCTATAAATCATGTAAAATTTGACTTTGAAGGCCAATTTCGATACCATTGGCAATAGTTATATGGCGTGTTTGATTTTTCTCAGTTGCGTGTGTACTATCCCAGAAGATTTAGAAAATTAGCAATTATTGCTTAGTGTGGCCTACAAAAATTCTAGAACGGCAAAAAGTCGGAAATTTAGTTTTTCGCGAATATCTTGGAAACGGAAACTAAGATATGGCTTTGACATACCATCTCGTAATCAGCATGAGTAGGCACGTTTGAATTAGTTAACGATGCTCTGGATACTTTTCACTGTTGAACAGTGTTATTTTTGATTTTATGACTTCAACAACAATATTTTCGTACGTTCCTTTTGTAAGGTTTATCAAAGGGCACAGCAGAATAAGCATACAAAAACTGCCCCCACTCCGATCAGAACCAAATTTAAATATGTTGTTACCATCAATGAGATACTCACTCTCCTAAATTTGTAGTCTTCTAATCGCTATTGGAGTAGAGTTATAAGGGCGGAAAGGTAAAACAAAAAACTAGTTTATCTTAAGAACTGCTTCACCGATTTGAATGCGTTAAAAATATGTTATAAGTGTCCACCACAGAATTCAGAAAATTATTTTTCCACATTTTTATTACCAATTCTTAGGCACAAAAAATATTTTTAAAATTTTCAAATAATTGTTTCGAGGTGTAAATCGATTTCAACTCTTATAGTTTTTTGCTGGTTTTTTCAGTAAGAAATCCTTAACAATGTAAAATTTTGGCACGGTCATCGGAAATCATCTTCATAGTGAATGCCAATAAAACATGTGAACAGTTTTACAAATATATTTTATAATACTGAGCACACTGTAACTACTCACACAGAATTGACAGAAAATTTCGCCTTTTTCCCCTTTTTAAGTTGATTTACAGTGTGCCTAATATGTATAAAATATTAATGAAAAATACTAATTTAACGTTTAATAGTATTTCACCATGAGGTACACTTGGGATGTGTTTGCAAAAATTATATGTTGTTAGGGACCTCTTGATGAAAAAAAACAGAAAAAAACTGTCGGTGTCGCAAAAGGCTAACACCGTAAAAGAATTATTTGAAAATTTCAATAATTTTTTTTGGGCCAAAGAATTGGCAATAAAAATGTGGAAAATTTTTTTTTGAATTGTTCTGCGGACACTTACAACATATATTAAACCCATCCAAATCGGTTAAGCAGTTCTTAAGATAAACGACTTTTTTGATTTATCTTTCCGCCCTCGTAACTCTACTCCAATAGCGATTAGAAGACTACAAATTTAGGAGAGTGAGTATCTCATTGATGGTAACAACATATTTAAATTTGGTTCTGATCGGAGTGGGGGCAGTTTTTGTATGCTTATTCTGCTATGCCCTTTAATGCTGTTAAAAATCTTTGCAGATGCAATTTTTTTCCGTCGAATTCCGGAATTGCTTGAGAAATTTCTCTTATGTACGCCCTGTCGGCGCTTGATGTGTCTGTCATTGTGTATGGTTTTTGTTCAATTACACTAGAAGTTGAATTCTGGTAATTTTATTACTTTTTGTTTTTGGACATATATAGGTTTAAGATTCGAATTGTTCAGACATTTAATTGCGTTCTACCAATTTTTATTCTTCATCTGAACTGATCAGAGATATATGTTCTGTCTGATCTGAAAAAAGTTTGTTAACCCACTGAGGTAGGTTTTTGTTGAGACATTGCTTTCCATATAGAATGAGTATAACTCTTTCTATTTCGTCCACAACGTTCTTTTTGAATTTTTTTTCCTTGGTTATCCAGCCCATTATTTCGACAATCTTTATATTTGTTTCTTCATTATCTAGGAGGAACTGGATAAATGGGACGTATTTTTTCAAATATGCTAAGCTTTTTACGTCTATTTTTGTAAATTCTATTTTTATTCTTGTTTTTGTGACGCTTGTATCATAATGATAAGTGTACGTCCTAAAATTGGGTTTTCGCTTATTACTGAGTCAACTCTTATACCTGGAATAGTTGAAAGTACTATTCCTTTCTGCGTAACATTGCAGTGTATTAAAGGAGACATTTGTTTGTTGAATTTGTCCATATATTGATTTTCAAATTCGTATATGGTTATTGGGCTTTTGTTTTCTGCGATGATTTCTATTGTTCTGTTTTTAAAGTTTGGGTCTTCCAAATAGGTCAACATTATTATCGCGTTTGTATTCATTATAGACCTTGATTTTATACTTTATCTAGCTCATTTGCCCTACTTATGTACCTTCTCTTTATATTTTTGTTGTGCTTAACATAAAATGTTAGCAGGAACTGGCCTACGCTTGCTATTGTTAGTATTAATAGTAAAATCCACAGAGATTGTATGTCATCTGTGTGATCTATTATCTTTACATTATTTACCACGTTGGCCGTATTGTCCTTAGACTGGTTGTCTTCTGAACCAAACCAACCCATGGTTCATGGTTTGATAAAATATCAAATTTAATATTATTTAAAATTTATTTTTGAATATGTTTTTGTTTTTTTGTCTTATTTTGTTGAATTTTTTGTGGTAAGTTTGTGTTTTCTTTTTCTTTTTTTTACTATATATATTCGCAAATTGATAAATTAGTTTTTGTTTTGTTTTTTTTTTTTTAAAGAAAAGTTCCCTATTAGAGAAGAGAAGTTGTTTTGGGATTTCAATTACATATTTCTCTACCTAGTTAAAAATTTTCGAGCCGTTCTCATGGACAGCTCAAAAGTACAATTGGTCTTACAATTTTGGGAAAACTTTATTAACATTTTCTACAATGTTGCATTCATAATAGATTTACATACTCAGCCTCCTCACCACGACAAGGTCGCAATCCCCGAGGAGGAATACTTACTATAACTTATATTAAATATTGCACAAAGACAATAATTTTAACAGAATTTACAATTACTAATTGGTAACAAAATAATTAAAAAGAATATATAATATATATATATGCGATAATGCCGCAGTTTTTAACGATTTTTCAGAATTTTACAATTGTGGGATGTAAAGATATAGCGACTGTTTTAGCTAAATATTTTATAGGCCTAAAAATAAATAAAAATTTTTTAAAAATATTGTTTTTCCCTGACTTTCTGGTAAAAATATTTGCGATGGTTGAACTGGAGAAAGAAACCGCCGAAACTTAAGAAAAAAATTTAAATCGCGGTTTGTAAAAAAACGGCTATTTTGAGATTTTTCAAAAAAGTTAGGACTAATCCTCATAATATTCTTAGTACTCTGAAAAAGGCTTTATGTGGGGACGGCCAAAAATTTCCGAGAAATGAAATGCTGCCGGCGTATTTCGACGGCATCGCCGCTTGACTTAGAATAAGCAGTTCAGTTGCAAATAAAATGCTAAAGAGAACAGAGTTTTTAATTAAATGTTAGGAGACAATACACACCTTAAGGGGGTATTCTCTATGTGCAAAATTTTTTTTTCGATTTTTTTTCTTGCATTTTTTAAAGCTTGGAATTTTGAGAATATCGCCCAAAAAGGACTTTGTGAAATTCGAAATACTTTAGAAGATATAGCCAATTTAGTGGAGCAATGTTTTCGCGAAAACTAGAAATTTTTGCAGCTGGCATCGCCGACTAATATCTGTAAGTATATATTTGTAAAATTTTTGGTTACTTTCAAAGCAACTTTTCTCCAGTTCTACTACACCGATATTGATAAAGTTATATGAACTGCATTTTTTTTTTTTCAGGAGATACAGCGGGGAATAATAATAGCAAGTTCAATAGTAAAATGTACTAATGCATACATTCGCATAGTAAATACTACTTCGAAAAATACTGAAATCGACAGTCAAAACATACAGTTTGAGTCACTTAATGACTATGATATAATCCAATTAAACAAAGAAAAGTCAAGAACAAGGGAAATATTGAAGAAATTAAGATTTCCTAAACAGTTCAAATCTAAACTAACCGAACTTTGCACTGAATACAGTGATATATTTGGTTTAGAAACAGAACCTATATCCGCAAACAATTTCTATAAACAAAAGCTTAGATTGAATGATAAAACACCTGTATACATTAAAAACTACAGAAATGCTGAGTCGGAAAAGCAAGAAATAAACGATCAGGTACAAAAATTAATTAAAGATGGCATTGTCGAACCATCCAACTCTGAATATAACAGCCCACTTCTCTTGGTACCCAAGAAATCACTTCCAAATTCAACGGAAAAAAGATGGCGTTTGACTATGATATAATCCAGTTAAAAAAAGAAAAGTCAAGTACAAGGGAAATATTGAAGAAATTAAAATTTCTAATAGCAAGTTCAATAGTAACAAGTAATAATGCATACATTCGCATAGTAAATACTACTTCGAAAAATACTGAAATCGACAGTCAAAACATACAGTTTGAGTCACTTAATGACTATGATATAATCCAGTTAAAAAAAGAAAAGTCAAGTACAAGGGAAATATTGAAGAAATTAAAATTTCCTAAACAGTTCAAATCTAAACCGAACTTTGCACTGAATACAGTGATATATTTGGTTTAGAAACAGAACCTATATACGCAAACAATTTCTATAAACAAAAGCTTAGATTGAATAATAAAAAACCTGTGTACATTAAAAACTACAGAAATGCTGCACTTCCAAGAATAGAAGATATTCTAGATCAACTAAGTCACGTCTCGAAATAATGTCTGATTTCATCAGATAGAACTTGATGAGAAAACAAGGAATTTGACATCATTTTCAACGAGCACAGACTCTTATCGCTACACGCGATTACCATATGGACTTAAAGTCGCACCAAATTCTTTTTTGCGCATGATGACACTTGCATTTTCAGGTCTAGAACCAACGCAAGCATTTCTCTATATGGAAGACCTTAGTAGTAAAATTTGACAAACGTCTTCGAACTACGCCAATATTTTTTATAAGCACCACAACCAAATATTATTACTTCTTCATGCACGAAGTTACTTATCTTGTTGGAAATGTACGATTAGGGAATTCCCCCCAAAATTCCCCCTCAAAAACTTTCCAAAACTTAATTATTGAAATAGGGGACGTTAATCTAAGTGGCCCATAATATAAATTTTAGGAGATATAACACAAATTTAAACAAAAAACGTTGAGGGGGAATACCAACCCAAGAGGATGGAGGAATTCAACTTCCAATTGGGTTTGCCCTTTAGATAATTTATTATTGGGTAAGGGTAAAAAATTAACTACAAAGAAGCTGCTATATACGGGAATAAAACACATTAAAGTTTTCATATAGAGAAAAAATTTCTTCGTTTAAGGTTATCACCAGCCGTTAACAAAATTTAAGTCAATGAAAAGTCCAAGTTCAAAGCTCACAAGAATGAGTCTTGATATGGAAAATACGATTATACTGTAGAATACCTGAAGGGGAAAAAGATAATCATATCGCAGATGTTCTATATAAAATAAATGCCAATACTCAGATAAGATAAATTTTTAGTTTGCGACGATATTTCACATGAATAGAACACCTTTTCATTATCATTCAAAATTCAAAGCTGTTTAAAAATGTTTCTATTCATGTGAAATATCGTAGCAAACTAAAAATTTCATTATCATTCAGATTTCAAAGCTATTCAAATATTGAATATCTTTACGAGGTCCCCAACAAGACAGAAAAAATGATTGCTAATCATTCAGTCAGTGAATCAGGACACTCTTATAAACTTATATTTTATTTGCATATATCCCGTTCGCTGCGTCTTCAACAGTATAGAACTAATGCACACCCTAATCCCACCAATTTTCCACCCAGTTCCTACATCCCACATACCACCCACTTCCTGCCTGCATCCCACCCACCTCCCATTCGACCTACTTGCCACCCACCCTCCCGCCCACCACCAAAACAACTTACCACCGCCACCCCATTTACTTCCCCGTGGGCATCCCGGCGGTTTTTCCAACATCGGTAAATGAAAACACAAATGAATTCGTATTTTGACCTTACAAACCGAGTTTCAAGTCAATCGGACGGAAAATCGTTATATTGCCAGCGGAATTTTCCGGAAATTTTCATGCCTGCGGTCGGCGAAATGTAGCATGGAAGCTCTTGACTTGCATCTTGTAAATTTTAGTACACCGACACACTGCTCTGGAAACTGCAATACTCTCTTGGATGTGTTCTTTGTGAACCAACCAAGTAATGCTCTTTTATATAATCAAATTTCTGTACCTAACTTTTCGAAACATGACCTTATATTTCTGACGAACAATATTTGTCTTGACCATACTGACTACTCTCTTAATTACACAGCCCAAAAGTGATATTGCTGCAGGTCTATTTTTATCCGATTATGTTAATATAGACTTCACTAAACAAAACTGCATCATTGGTTTTGTTCAATCAGCTCTTGTTTCCAAGATGTAGCGGAGAAACGAAAGTCTTGCATTTTTGGCACTCTAGGATTTATGGAGGCCACACTAGGCATAAATGTCTGAGTTTATGAGCTTATTACGGCAAAGGACATATCAATGCAAATTTAAAAAATCACAGGCGCTATATAAGTACAGCGGAAAGGGTCTAAATTGGCCTCTAAAGACAGACATTTTTCGATTTATAGCATTATAGCAATATAAACCATCCCGTTTAAGCTAGCGGAGTTATTGAATAATTAGTTTTGCCATCTGAGCTTAATGCCTAACATATGAGCTAATTTTGTGATTTTTCTGGCGAATTTCTTAATTTAAGGGCGATTTTTACCTACTTTAGAATTTCTGGGTGTACCGTCTCCAAGAGTATAACAAATTCTCATATGATTATGTTCAGTCTAATGTACAAAGTAGCATCATCTGCACGTACATAATTGTTTGGTTTTCTGCGCATAATTGGTGCATTCAGTTGACTGGACTTCGACAACGTTGTTGCCTGTCAGATCCACAAGCAATCTACCCTATTTTCATTTTGTGTGAGGAGTCGCTGATTGACTACACATACAAATATGATCATAAGTTTTTACCCAACGCTAAATCTAGGTTATTAAATTATATATTTATGGTCATTAGACCGACATTTCTCCATACGATTTTCAACATGTGACGATCTTTGCACAACATGGCTCAAAAAATTCTGTATATTTTACAGAAAATTTATCAAAAAACCAAAATATATTGAGATAGATATTGACGTTTGATGGCCTCGAGAAGGCTTTAAAAGTTAAAATTTCTCCTTAATTTATCTTTGAATTGTCAATGTAGACAGAGACCTATTACAAAAGGGTCGAGCAAATAAATTAAATATTTCATGTTAAATTGTATGTTCAATGGTGTTGTGATAAGCACTTGTAGCGTTCAGCTTAGATCTGAACGAATTCAGATCCTTACTCGGTACGGAGAATATAAAGGGTAGTGCACTTCTAGTGATGCTCTGCGCTATGCTCGTCGGATGTGGCGTGGGTTTTTCTAATCCTGTAGTACTGATCCATAATTGCAAATAAAAGATAAGTGCACTGTCTGTAGTTAATATGATAATGGGCCAAACAAAGTGTGACGGGCTATACCCACGTACGATAAAGACGGACAGCTATTCAGATAAACCTTCTGCTAGGGTAACTACGGTGTAGATCGTTCCCTATTCTTTACCCTCCCAACCTTGGTAACTCGTTGTAAGATGTTGTTGGTTACCCCTTAATCAACCCCTAAGGTAGGTAACCAAAGACAATACATATATATAACTAGCAAATAGCCCGTCACGCTTCGCTGCGCCTTCAACAGTATTTAACCAACGCACACCCACTTACCACCCACTTCAGGCCCACATCCCACCCACTTTCCGCCCACTTCGCACCTACATCCCACCCACATTCCACCCACTTGCCACCAACATACCGCACACTTCCCGCCCTTTTCCCGCCCAAATCCCGATCACTTACCATTTACATCCCACCCACATCCCTCCCACTTTCCGCCCACATCCCTCCCACTTTCCGCCCACATCCCACCCACTTTCCGCCCACTTCCCACCCACATTCCACCCACATTCCATCCACTTCCCATTTCCATCCCACCCACTTTCCACCCACATCCCATCCACTTCAGCCCACATCCCACCCACTTTCCCCTTCTGCACCTTCATCCCACCCACTTGCCACCAACATACCGCAAACTTCCCTGACCTCTTCCCGCCCAAATCCCGATCACTTACCATTAACATCCCACCCACATCCCTCCCACTTACCGCCACATTCCACCCACATACCATCCACATCCCATTTCCAGTCCCACCCACTTCCCACCCACATTCCACCCACTATCCGCCCACATCCCACCCACATTCCACCCACATTCCACCCACTTGCCACCCACCTTCCTCCCACGAACCGCCACATTCCACCCACCCACTTCCCACCTACATCCCACCACTTACCCACTTCCCGCCCACTTCCCGCCCACTTCCCACCAACATCCCACCCACATTCCACCCACATACCAAACACCTCCTGCCATCTTCCCGTCATCTTCCCGTCCACTTCCCTCCCACTTTCCATTAACATCCCACCCACATCCTCCCACTTCCTGCCACATTTCACCCACTTTACATACACTCCACTCCCACCCACTTCCAAAACAACTTTCCACCCACATCCCACCCACATCCCACCCACATCGCCCGGCCATTTTCCTCTTGGCCGGCTTTTCCGACATCACATTACAAATTATTTCGTATTTTGTCCTTACAAACCGAGTTTCAAGCCAATCGGATGGAAAATAGTTTTTTTTATTCAGATTTTTCCGGGAATTTTTCGACCGTCAGGTCAAATTTTCCAACTTCGGAATATAACATTTTAAACTATTTCGTACTTATACTTACAAACCGAGTTTCAAGCCAATCGTATGATAAAAACTTTTTGGATTCAGAATTTTCCAGTCAATTTCCTCTTTGTGCGTATTTTTCCAAAATCTCTATTTCGCGTACTATGTTTACAACTTTATGTTTTGTTATGGGTACTTTGTAAATAAGTTTATGCAACCAAGCGGCCCGCCCAACAAACTTGACCACCCACTCCTTCCACCCTGCGGGGTGAATTTTCCGAAGATTGTTATGCAGTTGTTGTCGAATTTTCATATAGATCTTTGAAAATGAGTTTGAACTTGATCGGATGAAAAACAAAAAAGTTTCATACAACCGTTTTCCGCGAATTTTCCACCTTTGCCGACAGAATTTTCCAAAATCCGTTCTTAGTACTCACTTTCAGCATAAGATAAAACTACTGTGAAAATCTCATCTTCCTATCTTTTATGGCTTAGGCTGTACGACGGTCACCAGTCAGTCAGTCAGTCAGTCAGTCAGGCAGTCAGTCAGTCAGTCATATAAATAAATCTTTGGTTTAACACAGGTAGAACGACATCAGCATTATGTTGTACCAGCGACAGACAATATGAAAGGTTTAATTAATCATTTCTAAAATTATCTTTACAAAATTCATTTATAATTCTCATGGTTCATTCCAAGATACATGACGCATTAGCGTTTTTCAAAATAGATATTCATAAATAGATGTGTTAAAGAAAACGTGATTTAATACTATAACTTCAGAAAACTTCAAATAAAATTATGCACTGATTGCATCAATAGTTCGCCAAAACTCATAAATATGACCAATTCAAATATTCATTTACAGTCGCAATTACTCACAATTAAATCCATTAAAGCAGGTTCGCTGGGCCCATCGAAGTTGCTGAAGGGTGGTGGAGGTATACTTTTATACGACACTGTATGGAAAGAAAGTCATTTATCTGGGATGCGCAACTATTAATTCAACGACATGTACAAATGTATATGCATTTTTACTTACTTTTACGAATTCCAAGATTTAAATTATCATTATACGAGAAGAAAACAAACTTAGATCCTACAAATGCAAACGAAATTCAATCCACGCAGAACAGCTGTTCCCTGGCCTTGCCACTCACAAATTGAAACGAGAGACAGACTCTGCTAATTCGTATTGGCAACGCTGTGTGCTGCCTAACATAGTTTGTTGTTGTTGTTGTCTTTACTTGTGGATTGCATTTGGTTTGACTAGCAGCTGTTTTGTTATTTTTATTTGTCTGCTGCTGGGCTTAAAATATTGGCAAACCTAAATTTCGGCAACAGAGGGACTCATTTCAACGAATGAAGCATCAATCCTTCTGTCCTAATTCAGGATTTCTGCTAGGTATGAGACTTCTAGCGACAGTTGGTAAGATCCAGAATATACCTTTAGCATATTTTATCTTCTTCTTCGAAATCAAAGTAGGAATCATTGTCAAAACCGGAGGAGACTATTATAGAAGAGTTTGTGTCAGAAGCTGCGTATTCATCTTTCGGCTGGAACAAGTTTTCGAGATCAGTATTTTAACTGGTTGACGGCTTTTAGCTTATTGATATGGTCTTTTAGTTATAAAATAAAATAAAAAATAAAAAAATAAGCTTCCTGCACTGTTTTATTAGCTTTAGACCGACTTTAACTCTCTTTGAGAGTTGTATTGAAAATTTCATTTCACGAACATTTTATTTTAGTATTTACTGTTAAAGCAATTCTGATATGTTTTATTTGGTAGTTGCCACCTTACAGATATTTTAAATATTTTTTTGAGCCTCTCCCTGGCAAAAACAGTTAGTATAACACAGTTAAGGCCGAATTTACATCATCTAGATAAAACTATCTATCTGAAAATAACCAACTTATAAATAAATTGTCATTTTATGTCTCAAATAGCAGATATTTAGAAGATGTAAATTCGACCCTTATTTATTTAATTAATTTGAAAAAATATTCTTATTTAGTTACTGCATAAGAAGTCAAGACGCTTTGCAGTTCCGAAACGAACTAATTACACTGTTCAACAGTGAAAGTATCAGAGCATCGTTCACTAACCCAACGTGCCTACTCATGCTGATGACGAGATGGTATGTCAAAGCCATATCTTAGTTTCCGTTTCCAAATAATTGCCGACTTTTTGCCGTTATAGAATTTTTTGTAGCCCCCCAAAACAAAAATTTTAATTTTTATTAATTAGATAGTACACACATCAATGCAACTGAGAAAAAATCAAACACGCCATAACTATTGCCAATGGTGTCGAAATTGGCCAATTCAAAAGTCAAATTTTACTTGATTTATAGCAATCTTGTCGAACTAAACCATTTGCTACAAACCAACTATTTGTCAGACATTTATTAGCTCCATACCATCATATAGGGGAAAAGTGTAAACATTTCCAACAACAATTTACTCTGAAAAAATTGTGCACAGCTTGCTCGACCCAGGCCCTGACTACGAAAAGTCGGGCACTTTTACCTTATAGAGACCTGCACGAGTAAATAAAAAAGTAATCGATAACACAGCCCAACAGTGATTTTGGTGCAGGTCTACTTTTAACAGATTATGTTAATATAGACTTCACTGAACAAAACTGTATCATTGGTTTTGTTCAATCAGCTCTTGTTTCCAAGATATCGCGGAAAAACCAAAAAGTCGACTTTTTGGCACTCTAGGATTTATGGAGGCCACACTAGGCATAATTATCTGAATTTATGAACTAATTGTGGTAAATTACATATTAATGCAAATTTAAAAAATCATAAGCGCTATATTAGTCTAGCGGAAAATGTCTAAATTGGCCTCTAAAAACAGACATTTATCGATTTATAGCATTTTTAGCATTTTTATAGCCCGTTAAAGCTAACGCAGTTAATTGAATTAATATTTTCGCCATCTGAGCCTATAGACAAACATATGATCTATTTTTGTGATTTTTATGGCGATTAAATCAATTTATTTGGCAAAGTTATAGCCTCTTTAAGACGCAAAATTACATATTTAAATTTATGGGAGGAAAACTAGATTTGTAACTCAAATTTTTATAGGAACTGTGAAAAGGGCTACTTGTTTCCAAATATAATATATGATCTACATGTAGACATGATAACAATTTATGCGGAACCAAGTAGGCCCTTTACAGTTCCTATACAGATTTGAGTTACAAATCTAGTTTTCCTCCCATAAATTTAAATATGTATTTTTATCTTAAACGCGCCATATCTTTGCCAAATAAACTTATTTAAATGCCATAAAAATCACAAAATTGGATCATATGTTTGGCTATACGCTCAGATGGCGAATGTATTAATCCAATTACCGCGCTAGCTTAAACGGGATATTTAAATTGGTAAAAATGCTATAAATCGGAAAATGTCTCTCTTTTAAGGCCAAATTAGACACTTTCTGCTGGACTTAGATGGTCCCTATGATTTTTCTAATTTGCAATGATATGTCCTTTATCATAATTAGCTCATAAATTCAGACATTTATGCCTAGTGTGGCCTCCATAAATCCTAGAGTGCCAAAAATGCAAGATTTTCGTTTTTCCGCTATATCTTGGAAACAAGAGCTGATGGAACGAAACCGAAACCGGTTTAGGAATCAGTAAACATAAACTTATCATATTTTTAAATCAACAGGGCTGCACCTCACAAAGATGGTCATTTTGTTGGCCTGTGTAATTACTCGCCGAGTATGATTACAAATGAGTACGATTACCTAGCTGTCAATTTGGCACCGTACTCATGTTTACTTTTCAGGGTTCGGAATCGCCCTTTACCTGCAGCTTTCGAGACTGACGGCTTATTAAATCGCGAAATAATACCAAAGAGGATAAAAAATAGTAATAAAAAAAAGACAGTGCAAATAAATGATAAATCATGGCGGGATCATTGCATAAGCGCAATTCGCAGCTAAGGGTTCTCCGAGGTAATAAAAACGCGAACTACTTAAGAAACTGCTTTCCATGGCCAAAAATGACCACACATAACAGCATTACCATGATTAAGACAATGCCGAACCGGGTAAATACCATGGATGACCAATGGTTAAAAATACAGTTAAGATCAATAGGGAATGTTTCAAACCACTTTTCGTGACTGACAACTCATCAAATCGCGGAAAAGTACCGTTGAGGATCAAAAATAGTAATAATGTCAAACAAACAGGAAAAAAACCATGTAAGGATCATTGCATACGCGCAGTTCGCAGCTAAGGGTTATCCGTGGAATTAAAACCGCTAATTACTTAAGAAACTAGTTTCAAGGCCACAATAGATCTTATATAACTACATCACCATGATTATGACCAACCTCTAGTGACTAACCGCGATACATACCATGGATGACCATTAACAAAGAACTTAGAAGAAGAAATTTTCTTCAAAATTTCCGAAAATTTTTTCAAATTAATTGCCGGTGTGGTCATCCATGGTATTTATCGTGGTTCAGTATTATCATAATCATGGTAATGTAGTGCTCATGTGTGCTCAATTTTAGCATCGAAAATCAATTTCTTAAGCACTTAGCGGTTTTATTACCACGGCGATCCCTTAGATGTGAATTGCTTTTATGCATTAATCCTGGCTTGATTTTTTACTTGGTTGGAAGTAAAGTATGTTTGACATTATTTATATTTTTGAACCGCAACGGTATTTTCCCGCGATTTGATGATTTGTCAGTCCTAAAAAGTGGTTTGAAACATTCCTTATGATCTTCACTATATTCTTTAACATTGGTCATCCATGGTATTTATCGCGGTTCGGTTTATTCAAAATCATGGTAATGTAGTTATGTGTGGTCACTTGTGCCCTTGAAAAGCAGTTTCTTAAGCACTAAGAGGTTTTGTTACCATGCAGATCCTTCAGCTGCGAATTGCGCTTATGCATTAATCTAGGCATGATTTTTTACTTGGTTGGGCATAAAGTTTTTTGACATTATTAATATTTTTATCCTCTTTGGTATTATTTCGCGATTTAATAAGTCGTCAGCCGAGTGCTGGATGCTGGCTCCCAAACTGTGCCACCAAAATAAACCTTGCTAATATTTTTATTATTATTATTTTTAATTTTATTTTATTTTTTAGGGTTTTATTTTATTTTGTACGATGCCACGATGCCGACTACTACTCGGCACCGTAAAAATAAATCATATCTCAAACGTCGTTGTGCACAAATTTCGTGCACAGAGGGCTGCTCACAATACTAGATAAGGAAAAACGGCCAAAGGGGCCAAAAAAGGGAATACCCCAAATTTGTTGGGTCATAGTAGCTCCTAAATAGAATTGTTTGAATTTTAACTATGCTTACTGCTAACGAACCAGAAGAAAAAACTAAAAAAAAAATAAGAAGTGCAGCACCGGATTAAAAAGTGGTGTATCAACGAATGATAGGGCGTTCCATTACCTTCCAAGTAAGCATTACCTGTTCATAATGAAAGAACCGGTACCCAAAGATAGGCGCATTTTTCTAAAGGTACTTTTTTACAAATCAGAAATCTAGCCTTTTCGGCATTTCCTAAAACGGCCCCAAAACAAAGGTTGGATTTTTGGACTCAGCAAATGGATTTCATATATGAAACTGACTCTGCCAGATGGTCGGGATCGGAAATGCTGTAAACTAGTTTTATTAAACGATTTTAAACAATGTCATGTGGATACGCCAACTACACTATGCAACAATTTTTTGATCCCGGCTTCTAAATAGTTGATCCTTATGTAAAATTGCACGCTGAATTCAAATCGCTCTCAGATATGTCAAAAGTAGAACGGTTCTTGAGATATCGAGAAATTTTCAATTTTAGTGTTTTGAAAAAAGGTAGGTCTACTAAAATGCCATTTTCTCGATTTTAGTCCACCGATATGTATAAACTGGAACAAAAATTAAAGATAATAAAATTATTTCTTAAAAAGTCGAACAGTTGTTGTAAATCCAACCATAAATGACGAAGTTATGGCACTTCAAAGTTGGATTTTGAAAATTTTTGATAATTTTTAAATTTTTTTGCTGCCTTTCATTAAGTTTTTTTCAAAATTTCCATAAAAATTGCTCAGGTCTCAGATATTGACAGGGTTGGGTAATCTTTAACGAACATTTTTTGCCCTTGGTCATCGAAATCGGATGAAAAATAAACGCTATATTCACAATTAAGTAAACATACCTCTGTTTGAGAGTATTTTTTGCTAGATTTTTTCAGTATAAAAATTATATCTTTGCAAGCCAAATAAGAATAAACGTTAAGCATTAGGAGTTTTTATTGCAGTTCAAGGTTGGATAAAAGTACTCAAATGATGTAGACCGCTTTTGTTTTTTGTGCAGACTGTGTGTTTCTCGCAACAAGAACCAGCAATAGTCTCCCATCATTGCCTTGGTAGCGAAACTCCATCTGCAGCATTTGCTGATGGAAGCGTTCGCCATGCTCGTCGCTTTCGTCGCCTAGGTTGTCCGGGAAAAAATCCAAATGGGAGTGCAAAAAGTGAATTTTTATTTATACCTTTAAAATAAAAAAAAAAATAAATTTGGTAAATATAAAAACTCGATGAAAAACAGACTGAGATTATACCAATTTTTTTGTAGTTTTCCAATAAATCATCAACAATTTCTTCATAGTCCTCACTTCTTTTGCTTCCCAGAAAACTAGACACTACTGCGCAAAATGATTCCCATGCTTTTGCCTCGTCTTCTGTTAGTGCCGAGGAAAATTCTCTGTCGCTCATTAGCTTTTTGATTTGCAGACCCACAAATACGCCTTCTTTGATTTTGGCGTCAGAAAGTTGTGCGAATCGTCGTTTTAAAAATTCAAAGTCCGCCAAATTTTCATTTTTATGGAGAGCTTTAACGAAGTTTTTGAAGAGACCAAGCTTAATATGCAACGGAGGGAGAATAATTTTGTCCTTTTGAACTAGGGGCGGAAATTTTTAGTTATCTTCTCCGACTACAAAAATTACCCTTCCATCCCAGTCTTTACGCAAGTAATGTTGACTGCGATCTCGGCTGTCCCATCTGCACAAAAAACAGCAATGCTTTGTCCTTCCTTGTTGCAAGCCTGTTACCATTGCTACGACTTTCAGATCGGCACAGTTTTTCCACTGGTGAACTGCAATACAAACTCCTAATGCCCAACGTTTATTCTTATTTGGCTTGCTAAGATGTGATTTTTATACTGAAAAAACTAGCAAAACAGAGGTATGTTTACTAAATTGTGAATATAGCGTTTATTTTTCATCCGATTTCGATGACCAAGGGCAAAAAAATGTTCGTTAAAGATTACCCAATCCTGTCAATATCTGAGACCTGAGCAATTTTTATGGTAAGATTGAAAAAAACTTAATAAAAGGCAGAAAAAAATTAAAAATTATCAAAAATTTTTCAAAAATCCAACTTAGAAGTGCCATAATTTCGTCATTTATGGTTGGATTTACAACAACTGTCGACTTTTAAGAAATAATTTTATTATCTTTAATTTTTGTTCCAGTTTATACATATCGGTGGACTAAAATCAGAGAAAATGGCATTTTAGTAGACCTACCTTTTTTTCAAAACACTAAAATTGAAAATTTCGCGATATCTCAAGAACCGTTCTACTTTTGTCATATCTGAGAGCAGATTTGAATTCAGCGTGCAATTTTACATTAGAATCAATTGCTAAAAGTGCGGTATACAATAACTTTTCAAATTTTTTGACATAGTGCTCTTAATTAATTTATGAATGGCAGTTTTAATCATAGAATATATACATTTTTGAATTTTTCATTAGGAAGCGTATCTTCGATTTTTTTCAAGCTTTTTGATAATTGGCTTTATGGTTGGGAGAAATTCCAGAAAAAGTTTTAAGGTGGCGGTCCAACGCGAACTGCCAAAACCATCACGTCCAAGCATAAAATGTTTTCAGAGTATGTCACCAATTTTTCAATTTTCGAAAACTTTGATCAATTCTCTATCACTGGCAATTTATTTCATGTCTCTAGGTACTCTGGTTCCCGAGATATTTCTATTTAAAAAAAAAACTTATATAAAAAGGATTTTTGACGATATCTCAAGGACATGGCACCAAAATGACCCAACATTAGGCCAGATCAGTTTGTTTTGAAGTTATCTATCCAATTATAAACAACATTTCAAAATCCCAGACTTTAGGCCGCACCCCTTCCCTTTGGTTCGACTGTGATAAAAACATAAGTGGTTTTCGGGAGCAGCTATTAAAGACAAATAGTTTTAATATCTTATGAATGAATAGTTCTTTGAAAAGTATATTTTTTGATTTTAAATTCTTGAGTACTTTATTTGTAAAAAAATTTTGCTCTGTCGATACGTGACATGTCCAACCTGACATTTTTTCCCAGTATGAATCAAGAGGTAAAATGCGTTGTATATATTCATGTAATTGAAGTTTATTTATTAACTTGCTATATACCCGGCGTCGCTCGGCATCTTAAAGTTCTGATTATATGTTTCTTTGACAATATTCAAAACAAGAAGGTAACTGACTTCGTCTTTGCCGAAGGTATTTTTGTATTTTTGTATTTATTCGAATATTCCTAGTGATTCATGCGAAGCATATTTTTAACTCACTAGTCACGACAGCACAGTGGGCGATTTTATTATTTTTTTGGCACACAATAATTAATAACAATTGTGATTTGGCGACCTTTCTAATTGTATATGTATAGTTTCCGGCTTGAGGTCAGGTTGATAGAAAAAACGATTTATGTTCTTTTTTTTTTTTTTTCTCCGATATATTTCGGTTGTTTTTCGGCATCCGTCTTCAGGGCAAAACTACAAAAATTGTATACACCAATATTAAACATTCATACTTTAACAAAATTCACAAAATACAGTTTACGTACAATTTTTACACGTCTGCACCGTTTGACGTGGAGTCTTCAACTAATTGTCAGTGAGTAAGTGTCTGTATAAATGCGCGCAGTTCTCAGTATCATTCTTAAAATTCAGTCTCCTGTCAGTTGAAACGCTTGAGATGTGCAACATTTCTAATGAAGCGTTTGTTGTAATGCTGCTCTTGTTGTAGTATTGTCGCAGCCTCAAAATTAAGAGAGTGGCCGCTTTCTACGCAATGTGCTGCCAGCGCAGTTTTTTGTATGTGTGTTTGATGTCGTAGCTGGTAGTCAGATTTATGTTGGGCTATTCGGGTTTTTAACTTGGATTTTGTCGTTCCTATGTAGACTTTGTTGCAAATATCGTCATAAGATCCTTCACATGGTATTTTGTAGATGACATTCTTGACATCCGATTTTTCTATTTTTGCTTTGGTCCTGTTGAAAAATCCTTTCATCGTGTTTGAAGGTTTATGCGCAATTTGTATGTTTTGTTTGTCGTAGCAGTTTGATCGTGCGAATCGTTCTGATAGTTTATTTCTTAGGTTCTCGTATTCTTCACTATTTGAGTTTTTGTGTCTTTTCAATAATGAGTCAATAACCCACATAGGGAAATCATTATTTGACAAAATAACTTTTATCTCCGATTCTATGGCTGTCTGAAATTTTTTGTCGCTGATATTAGTCATTCGTTGAATATACCCAAGTGCCGTCTTGATTATCTTGCTTCTTGGATGTTTTGAATTGAAGTTAATAATCCGTCCCGAAACTGTTGGTTACATGTACCACTTTGTTTTAAATGTTGTCGTGCCTATTTATAGTGGTGTCTAAATAAGGTAATTTTCCGTCTTCTTCTAGTTCCAATGTGAATTTAATGTTTCTGTGGTAACTATTTAGCGTCTCCAGAGTAGTTTGTACTTCGTCCCTCCTAATAGCAAACAAGTCATCAACGTATTTGGTGAGTACTCTGGGTTGATGTTTTAGTTTCGATAGTGTTTTCAAAAGTTCTCCCATGATAATGTATGCTATGATGGGTGAGGCTGGGATCCTAATTCCTTTCAGCTGAGTGTATATTTTGTCCTCAAATTTAAAATATCTACTGTCCATAATGCAAAATTTTACTATGTCCATGAAAAGTTGTCTGGGAGTTTGGGTATGCTCTCTAATTTTTGGCCATTTTTGTCTAATGGTGTCCTTTGCTAAGTCTATCGGTATGCTAGGAAATAGGGACACAACATCAAAGGACACAAGAACTTCATCATCGTCACATATAAGGGTATTGTTCACTCTTCTTTGCATTCTGTCGTGTTTTTACATTAAATGTTGATTCCGTCGTCAAGTGGTTAAGAATCTTCGCTAAGTATCTACATAGTTCGTGAGCTGGTGACTCTATCGAGGAGCAAATCGGTCGTAGTGGGGTCCATCTTTATGGATTTTGGGTAGTCCACAGATCCTTGGTGGTAGGCTGGGCTCGTTGTTAGCAGATTCTTTCAGCCTTTGGAATCAGCTTCAGCTTGAATAGTTGATCCACTAAACTGTTGTTTCTGGTTTGGAGTCTTGATGTAGGCTCTGTCTTACAGTTCTATATGTGCATAAATTTCCTAATATATTCGTCATTTTCCTTGTAGTCAGTCAGAGTCCATAGCAACCGTCTTGTTTCTTTGTCACTTGTCAAAATTAGTACTTTGTCATTTTCTCTCAGAAATTTCCGTCTGTTCCACTGTGTCCAGTATTGCACGATCCATTGCACTTTCCCTGTTACTTGTTTTGATGTCTTTAATTAATAAAGAGAATTTTGTCCGAGCTGCTTCTTGTGTCTCTTTGTCTGTTAGAATTTGTACCAACTTTCCCCGTCGGCAATGTACTTGAAGCGAGGGAATCTCTTCTGTCCACCGGTAGCGCGAACTTTGGACCTTTGGCCAGCAACGCTTGAATATTCGTTGGGAACTCGACGTCGTTTTGTTTACGAACCACTCTTTTGATCGTTGTTCAGAGCAAAGATGTACCAAATGGGTTTATTATTAAATAGAACCCGTAGCTTAATTCTCTGCATTAGAGCAGATATGTCCAGGCGGGCAAGGCTTGCGCCATGAGAACAATCTGCTTTTCACAAGCCTTAACCGTGCCTACCTGTATACGATTCTTGCTGTGCACGGCTCTTTTGTTTAATATGCCTATTTCAGCTCATTAAAAAAAAATAACAACCACTTGCAGCCCACATCTACTCAGTATAGCTCAATTTATCTTTAAGCTAGATAACAGTATTCAGAGACCGTTAATATTTGCGAAAAAATTTTGATACATGGAAGTTTATATATATATTTGCATTTTAAGTATTTAAAAATATTATTTGAGTCTGGCGCCAAATCAAAACTGAGCTTACTTTTAGGGGCAATTATGTGAAAGCAAAAATAAATATGTTAGCACACTAAAAAAAATACTAGATTGTCGATGTGTACTCAGAAAATCGCGCATAACTTCGTAAAACGGTATCCAAATTCATTGGGACAACTACCGTTCGACGGAGAATTAAATGGGCTTTTATTACAAACTTTAAAAAAAATCGCATAGAATAAAATAGTTAAACCAGTGATGGTCAAAATACAAATTTCTAAAAAAAGTTGAAAATGCCAGATCTGTAAGCCGCATTTCTCTGCCATCGCGTTAAATTAGTCAAACCATTAATTATAATGTTTTAGATCCCTCTCGTGGCTATCGGAATTGATAAGGTTATGAGCAATCAGACTGTCCATTCGCGAGTTATGTCTATTTAAGTGAGGTTAAAATGCAAATAGCGGTTTTTGGGCCTTAACTTCAGATTTTGGGGGTGTTAGGAAAAAACCAAGTATGATAAATGCTATACTCGACCTGCTATACAGCGTGTGCTATTTGCAGCGTGCACTCAAAAAAAAAAACAGACCAAATCGCCCTAAAATTTAGAAATTCGCCCTAAAAAGGGGTCAAAGGGATTCGCCTTATTTTTAAGAAAATGCTTTTCTAGATTTCAGGGCAATTTTTCTAAAAAAACACTTAGACAATTTTAGGTGTTAGGTCGATTTAAAATTCCCAAGCGGTTATGGCAGATCTGGTATAAGGAGGAAGCAGTTGACAGTAAACACTTAAAAATAAATTTTAGGCGGAGGTTGGGGTAGAACCGACCACGGACCAACCCGTGTGTGGTTGTGTTTTTGGATCCACCCCGTCCCACTCCTCTCCTGTTCTCACGTCTCTCTTTTTTACATTTTTTAAATTTTAAAGTGAATTTCTAAATAAATTTTTCTAAATTTAAGAAATTTGATTTTCTCAAAATAAGGGCGATTTACTAACTTTAATAGCGGTCGCTCTATTTTGCTATGCATTTCTTTTCTTAATTCAAGGGCAAATCTGCCCTAAATTAAAGAAAGATTTTAGGAAAATATCTAGAAAAATTACCCCAAATTTAAGAAAAATAAAATTAGTTTCTAAATTTAAGAAATTATTTTCTAGAAAATCTCATCTAAGGGTTATGTTTTCTGAATTTAAGAAAAAAATGTCTATAAACAAGAAATTGTTCTACAATTAAGAAAAAAAAATTATTTTATGGCGAATTTCTAAAATGTAGAAAATATTTTTTTTTGAGTGTGTATATTTTCGCTGTAACACTGTGTAATTAATAACTTTATATTTTTTTGAAAAAAAAGTTATTATTTAATTTTTAAAGTTAAGTATTTATGTGTACTTTTTTTTTAAGCACTTAAACCAGAGCTTGGCACGTTTCTATTTTCCGTGTATACATGAGCGACAGAGTAGCCGCGACGTCGCTACACCGACAGTATACGAGCTTACAATGCACTCTTTTGCAACAACAAACAAGTGCATAAGCGTTGCTCACACACACACAGCGATGCCAAAATGACCTTGCAAAATGACTGCCACTGATTTAATTTCAAGATGTTGGATGTGCTTAGTTTGATTAGCCTATTATTAAATGACATAAACAAAAACACCAAATTTGACAGGTCAAGCATCGCCAGCTGCCACATTTGGCCTGCTTTCTTATACAATTCATACATTCTTCGAAATTTCGAACTTAAAAAAATTTATTTGTTTCAAATTGATACTTCTGCGCATTAAATTAATATTCTTTCATTACGGAACATTTCAATACGGAACTTTCTAGGCAAACATTGATACAAAAAACGAGAAGGCCAAGCTAACTTTGTCTTTGCCGAAGTTTTTATACCCTTGCAATTGTTTTAATACAACAGAGTTTACGAACGTCAGCATTAAAACAAAGACTTTTTCTAAGTAAAACCCCACTTTTCGACCGATAGTTCCTATCATCCGATTTTGACCAAAACTTCCAAATCTGTGTAAAAGCGTTTAAAACTAATAATTGCCGAAGCGGAAGGCGTTTACATGAAAACAAAAAAGTTTTTCTCACAAAGACCCATTATTCGACCGATAGTTCCCATGGCAGCTATAAGATATAGTCATCCGATTTTGACCAAAACTTCCAAATCTGTGTAAAACTAGTAATTGCTGAAGCGGGATGCGTTTACATTAAAAAAAAAAAGTTTTTCTCACAAAGACCCACTTTTCGACTGATAGTTCCTATGCCAGCTATAAGATATGGTCATCCGATTCGGTCGGTTCCGACATATTTGCAGTGTGTAGTAAAAAGAAGTCTTTCTGCAAAGTTTTAGCTCGATAGCTTTAAAACTGAGAGACTAGTTTGCGTAGAAACAGACAGACAGACGGACGGACAAATTTCAATCGACTCAGCTCGTCGCCCTGATCAAGAATATATATAGTTTATAGGGTCGTAAATGAATATTTCTATGCGTTGCAAACTTCTGGGCAAAATTATAATACCCTTTGCAAAGGTATAACAAGAAAGATCGTTGCAGTCGTGTAGCCCGACTTCATAATACCCTGTACAATTGACAAACAGACAGACATACACAAACCCACACATACACATCTTCCCTGTCGGACTTTGCAGCATGTGCTTACTAAAATAAGTACACTTGGAGGCATGAAATTTCAGGAAAATAGTCACTACATAATTTGTTGGCATGAAATTAGCCCAACTCCCCCTCAGGGGGAAGTGAGGGGAACCGAATTGTTAACTCCTCCCTCCCCAAAACGGAGTGAAGGCCATAACGATGGGATGGCCGAAGCGATGACAGGTACGTCGTGTACAGTTGGTGGAAAAAAGACAGTTTTACTGCTTTTAATCCTCCATATAAGAAGCGCTAGGATTAGTAAAACAACTACAGAGATGTGGAGCACAATGGTGTGTCGTGATGTTGCCTGGTTGAATTGGATAATACTCTGCATGGAGCTAATGGCATTCATATGGAGTTTTTCGAGGCTTAGAACTTCTATAGTATTGTTCTCTATCAGTTTGTGTGTGGGTGGCAGGAATATATCTGGGTGGTCCTCTTCCGTAACTGGTGTATTATCGTAGTTTATATAATTGATGACCATTGAGCAGCCAGTGTACTCAATAACAGCAGTGCCATTGATAGATGCAGGTGTGTCGCAAGTTGAGTTTATAATTAAGTTGTATGCATTAAAGACAAAGACAATCAGGCCTGTTCCCGTTTTCGATTTCGATCAAATCATGTGGAATCGGAATTGATAGCTGTTCCCGTTTCCGAAAACGATCAAATTGTTCGGTTTCAAAAAGTTTTGCCTTTGAGTGAGTGGAAATCAAAAGTAATTGACAATTTTCATGTCAACGGTTATATTTTTTATCTATCCAAAATTTTTATATTAATAAGTCATATTTTGAAAAGATTTTACAGTAACCATAAAAATATTGGGCATTCAATTTGATTTAAAATGATTAATTTCAAAGTTCTACCCCATAAATTGCATGTAGACGAAAGCAAAAACGATCGAAATGAAACCGAGCTGTTCGCTATTCCGCATCAGCGCATGCGCAGTGCTGTTCGAAATTGTTTATGTTACCATTGCTGAATTATAGATCGAAAACGATTCGAACTTTCATTCGAAAAGTTGATCGATTTCTATTTCA
The DNA here is from genome assembly GCA_018904275.1 of Lordiphosa clarofinis. Taxonomy (NCBI): domain Eukaryota; kingdom Metazoa; phylum Arthropoda; class Insecta; order Diptera; family Drosophilidae; genus Lordiphosa; species Lordiphosa clarofinis. The sequence continues at coordinate 49,718 of JAEIGQ010000378.1, read as the reverse complement.
CTCGGAAACGCGAACATCAAATGAAAACGATTCGGAAATACAATCGTTTTTCTTTTTAAATCCACTCGGAAATGGGAACAGACCTGAATGCCTTTTTCTGGTTCGAAAACATCGACTAATGCTCCCGTATCTCGGACGTGACATGAGCTGATTTTTTCGCGGAAAATGTTTTTTACGCTGCGATCGTTGTGGTCGTTGTTGTAGGGGTCGTTACAATATAACTTATTTAGGTCTGTTCCCATTTCCGAGTGGATTTAAAAAGAAAAACGATTGTATTTCCGAATCGTTTTCATTTGAATTGCGAACAGCTCGGTTTCATTTCGATCGTTTTTGCTATCGTCTTCATGCAATTTATGGGGTACAACTTTGAAATAAATAATTTTAAAACAAATTGAATGCCCAATATTTTTATGGTTACTTTAAAATCTTCTCAAAATATGACTTATTATTATAAAAATTTTGGATAGATAAAAAATATAACCGTTGACATGAAAATTGTCAATTACTTTTGATTTCACTCACTTAAAGGCAAAACTTTTGAAACCGAATAATTTGATCGTTTTTCGGAAACGGGAACAGCTATCAATTCCGATTCCACATGATTTGATCGAAATCGAAAACGGGAACAGGCCTGATTATCTATTATTGGACATTTTTCTTAAAAATATTTAATAGTGTTTTTATTATACGCTATAAATTTAGGAGCTATTACAAATTGTGTTGAGTTTATAGGAAGGGGGTATGATTCGTGCAAACGTGTAAGTTTGTTGTTCAAAAATAGGAATATCTATAGTAAAGATTATATTGTTGCTATGAATGATTGTTTCTAGCTTTAGTAAGTTGTGCATGTGTCCATCAGAGGTGATTATTATATTTTGAACAATAAGGATTTCTCTTATCTTGGCAATCTCTTTTACAATAAGTATAAATTTAGAAATTATTTTCAATTTTGCCAATTGCATACTTTCTGCCAAGTTGTTTAAGTGATTAAATAGTAGGTCGATATTAAAAATTATCCTATTAAGATATTGTAAAGTGTGTATCTGGTAGTGTTCTTGTGTGAATTCTTTGTAAATTGTATTCCCAGCATTGTTTAGGAAATTAGTTATGGTTTCTTGTTCTCTATTTATGTGATCGGTAATATTTTTTAAATCTGATTAAAATTGGTTTGTTTTATTGTGTAGTTGATCAAAGAGGTTTCTTTAAGTTTTGTTAATTCTGTATTAAAAGTCTGCGAATTATTATCATCCATGTTTCCCGTCACTATTTTTACCAAGCTACCAAGGCCGTTAATTAGTCCCCTTCTTTTCCTATTGTGTGGTCGAAATGAATCTAGTCTTGCTTGTAGGTGTACGAGCTTAGTTCTTAAGATTGTTATTGAATCGGAAAACGTGTCATCTGATTGTATAGTATCTACAAAGTGATAAAGTTTTTGAATACTGGTATTAAATTCCGTGATATTTACTATGTGATTAATCCTTTTATAGGTTTTAATAATGTGAGCTTCTCCTAGTTCGATTTTTGCAATTGTTGTGGATTCCTTTATTATTCGGACGTACATGCTTTGAGCCATGATTTTAGATTTATGAATTTTTTGTGATCGTGTAGTGATTAAGGTGAGGCCATTGTCTTGTTGGACTCTATTATTGGAGAATCAAGGGGTTAGTTTATTCCTACGATTTTCCCTTCTGGTTGCTTTCTGTTCTCATTGAGTTTTCCAATCTTATTTTTGAATTTCTCTCAAATTTTTCTTTCACTTCTGGGTAAAGTTTCATGCCGAATAAATTTAGTTTTTCAAGATAATTATGTTGCGTGTTGTCTTCCATTGTCTGATTGAAAATATGGGTGCGACCACTAAAAAGCTCCAATGGTGTCAGCTGTGTGCTGGAATGTATGGCGTTGTTGTATGTAAGAAGAGTTTCCGAGAGGATCTCTTCATGTTTGTTTGTGTTTTTTCTTGGTATCCATGACTATCCCATATATTTCTGTAAGGGTGGAATGTAACCGTTCTTCGGGCGAGTTTTGGAAAGATGTACAATGACATTGTATACCGTATTGAACGCAAAAGTCTTTAAAAATTTTACTTGAAAATTCAGCCCCTTGATCGTAAACCAGTTTTTTGGTATTCCATTATTGTTGTTCTCTTGTTTTGCAGTGTCAGTTAGTTCGTGCAGAAAGGTTGTACTCCTAATGAGTTTATATATCTTGTTGTTTGAAAAATGGCTTGCATAGACTTCCTGGACTATTTTGAAAATTTCGTCAGATGCATATATAACGCAAATTTTGTTTGGTTTTAACCAAGGCTGCAAACCGGTCCGAACCCGAACCCGTTAGAACCGGTTCGGTTCGGGTTTTTGGGTTCCCCGAACCGGACCATGAACCGAACCCCCATAATTTTGCCCCCTCGAACCTGAACCCGAACCGGACCAGTTTTTCGAAAAATTAGGTTCGGTTCACAAAAAAAAGTAGTTTTTCTTAACGACACATGCAGAGACAAACAGAGACTTTTTGTAATCTATCTGGTATCATTCAAGAAGTTCTTCAATCCTATGTCAGATTTATACGATCACTATTTATATGCTGTACACACTCTAGAGGTCGCACACTTTGTAGAAAACTCTCTACTCACACAATACGAAATCTATTGCATATAGAAAAGTGTAAAAAACTAGTGCTAGACTGTGTGACGCGGTGAACTCAATCCACAAAATGTGCAAATGCTAACTAAATCCTTAAGATTTTTGCATTTAGAGTTCCCTAGAAAAGACTTCACCTAAAAACATATGTTTGGGAAAGTAATTCAAAATGTATATAACTGAACGATTCACAATCAGGTGACTTAAATATCGCTTGCTTTTCATGTCGAGTAATTCTTTTAAAATCTTTCACAAAGCATTGTTTATTACAATGTGTTCTTCGTGTTCCTAAATGCATATACTCAGCCACACATATGTTTGGCAACTGGGCGGTTAGATGGTACATTGCCATAAGCACATACCTGCTCGGGATTATTCTTGCATGGTCAGCTTATAGAGCATAAATCAGCCCATAAATACCTTGGGGTGACACTCGACAGAAGACTGACTTTGGAAACCGGATCAAGGCAATAGCTCAGGCAGTGGCTGCTAAAGCACGGCGCATGGGATGGCTCCGGAACTCCATGAACTATCTGTCACTCAGGAATAAAGTCCTAACTTCACGGCTATTCTAGCTCCGATATGGTGATATAGCCAAATTTATGGTATCGCGGCGAAGTCTCACCTGACAAGATTACAGTGGTCCAGGCAAAAACCCTTAGGAGCATTACGGGAGCTAAATCAGGGATATTGAAATTCTCAACCGAGGACTTAAAAATTATAGCCTTAACTACTTATAATTGTTGTGCTGCTTAGGTATCAGCTGAGCGAAAAAAAGTTAATATAGATCAGTGTTCGGCACCGTTCAGTTTTCTGTGTATACAAGTAGCGACGTCCATCCTCTGTAGCAGCGGCGTCGATACACAGACACTATACGAGCGTACACTGCTCTCTTTTGCAATAACAAACATGTGCTAACTGAGAGCGCTCTCGCTTGTCTGAACGCTTACACGCAAAGGCAAAATAAGCATGTGTGTTTTGCCGGACACTGATATAGATGAACAGCGCTTAAAAGTTATAATACTAATTTAAGCTAAGCAGCTCTCAACAGTTCTAAATGACAGATTAAGAATTCAATTAATATTTTAGTTATTAAATTCTTTAGCTGACATACAATCGAAATAAAAATATAATTTGTTATCTTTTATGCTCTAGCGAACCGAGGTTCGAACCAGAACCTTGGGTTCAGGGGTTTCAGGAACCGGTCCGCGAACCGAACCTTTGTCTTTACAAAGGGTTCGAACCCCCGAACCGAACCTTCTGCAAAATTTTAGTGGTTTGCAGCCTTGGTTTTAACACCAGTTTTAGGATGTTGAGCACATTATCTGTGTCGAAGTGTGGTTCTGTTGTCGTTCGTCTTAGCTTTTTTTTAAACGGGGTGCTTACGTTGTTAGTAGCTGGTTTCCTTTTGAAAGCAATATTTGCACATTAAAATCATTAAGCTGTTTTTCAGCTATCGGAATACCGACTGCCAAATCTTCCTGTGCTGAATGTATGGTATCACCATCTGTAGGGTTATCTGATGTTGTATCATTTATGTTGTCGTCTGCTTCAGGTTGAATGCGACTTAGGGCGTCAGCGACCACATTTTGAGAACCGTTTTTGTAAACGAATTGATATTCGTATTCGAGAAGCTGTAATTTTTCATCGTGTTACTTTGTCGTATGTCCGCTCTTATGGCATAGTTACTTGCATTGGTTGTTAATATAAAAGGCTCCTTGAAGTCAGGGTATCTTAATATGGGGTCATTGCAAAGCAATGTCTTGCAAAGGTCAAACGTTTCTAAGAACTCTTTGTCAATTTTGATGGATTTATTCCCCTTTAATTGTTGTGTCATGGGCTTTGTAATGCGAGCAAAGTCTTTGATGAACTTTCGATTATAACCGAGGAGTCCAAGGAAAGACTTTAGCTGTTTCCTGTTCTTTGGAATCGGGGAATTTTAAATAGCTGAAACTTTGTTCGGATTTGGTTTGACTCCATTTTCCGTTTGACATGAATTTGTGTCTGGGTCCATCTTGAAGTTATGTCTAAACGCTGATGTTTTTCCATCATATTTTTAAGTCAACAGGGCTGTACATCACAAAGATGGTCATTTTGTTGGCCTGTGTTAGACTTTATTTTATTTTTTTTTAATTTTTTTTTAATGTCAAAAAAATGATCTATTGAGCTAAAAGCGAATATTTATGCAATAAATTTAACAGTGCAATTACGACTAGTTAGTCATAGAAGGAGATAAATGGTTTGGGCATTGGAAAACAACGATCATCAAACAAATGTGATACCGGCGTTAATGAATTAAATAACACAGGCCAACAAAATGACCATCTTTGTGAGGTGCAGCCCTGTTGATTTAAAAATATGATATATTTAAGTTTACTGATTCCCAAACTGGTTTCGGTTTCGTTCCATCAGCTCTTGTTTCCAAGATATAGCGGAAAAAAACGAAAATCTTGCATTTTTGGCACTCTTGGATTTATGGAGGCCACACTAGGCATAAATGTCTGAGTTTATGAGCTAATTACGATAAAGGACATATCATTGCAAATTAAAAAAATCATAGGGACCATATAAGTCCAGCGGAAAGTGTCTAATTTGGCCTTTAAAGAAAGAAATTGTTCGATTTATAGCAATTTTATCAAAATAAATCATCCCGTTTAAGGAAGCGCGGTAATTGATTAATACATTCGCCATCTGAGCATATACAAACATATGATATAATTTTGTGATTTTTATGGCATTTAAATAAGTTTTTTTGGCAAAGTTAAGGCGTGTTTAAGACGAAAATACATATTTAAGTTTATGGGAGGAAAACTAGATGGTCACTCTAAATCTGTATAGGAACTGTAAAGGGGCTACTTGGTTCGGCATAAATTGTTATATGTTTACATGAAGATGATAAATTATATTTGGAAACAAGTAGCCTTTTCACAGTTCCTATAAAAATTTGAGTTACAAATCTAGTTTTCCTCCCATAAATTTAAATATGTATTTTCGTCTTAAACACGCCATATCTTTGCCAAATAAATTGATTTAATCGCCATAAAAATCACAAAATTAGATCATATGTTTGTCTATAGGCTCAGATGGCGAAAATATTAATTCAATAACTGCGCTAGCTTTAACGGGCTATAAAAAATGCTAAAGATGCTATAAATCGAAAAATGTCTGTCTTTAGAGGCCAATTTAGACACTTTCCGCTGTACTAATATAGCGGCTATGATTTTTAAAATTTGCATTGATATGTACTTTATCGCAATTAGTTCATAAATTCAGATAATTATGCCTAGTGTGGCCTCCATAAATCCTAGAGTGCCATAAAGTCGACTTTTTGGTTTTTCCGCGATATCTTGGAAACAAGAGCTGATTGAACAAAACCAAAGATACAGTTTTGTTCAGTGAAGTCTATATTAACATAATCTGTTAAAAATAGACCTGCACCAAAATCACTGTTGGGCTGTGTAAGCGGTTTGTTTATAGTCAAGTTCCAGAAGTTACGTGCAATCCGTGTTTGAACTGTGTACCTGATAGTCACTGTGATAGTAAGTTTAGTTTTGTGTGTGAAAGTCAATGTGATGTCCTTTATGCTTCACTTGAGATAAAATCTAATGCTACAGGACTTGAAGACATCCCCAAATCAGTCCAAATATTTTTTTATGGGGCCGTTTTCGAGAAATCGCGGAAAAGCTAGTTTTTTGATTTGTAAAAATAGCACCTTTAGAAAAATGCGTATATCTTTGGTACCGGTTCTTTCATTATGAACAAGTAATGCGCTCTTGGAAGGTAATTGATACACCACTTCTTAATCCTGTGCTGGACTTCGGCGTTTTATCCGCAACTTTGCATTATATTTATCACTTTTTTAAAAATAGCTAGATTTTAAGTGCGATTTTCACAACGAAAAAAATTGTGTAAAATGTATTTTATGGCTGGTCACTAAAGATTTGTCTATTAAAAATACAACTCCACATAACTCATTAAAATCCGATCAAGAATAAAAAAAGTTATTGGCATTTTAGTAAAAAATGGAAGGTTTCAACTTCAAGCAAATTGACTTAGTTTGACTGTTTTATGTTACTATGACCTGCAAAATTTATTTTGTACCTGGTTAAGTTATTTTGTGATTGACTTAAGGCCTATTTCCAGAGAACATAAAAAATTTATGTCGGCACAATTCTTCATACAAATAAGACTACTTTGCAATAGCATTCAGATTTCAAAAGAGTTCAAAAGTCATTCTATTCATGTAAACTTCAACATAAAAATTAATTTTTATGTCATCTGTAATCAGGACTTTACCTCTATTTGACTCCGCTAACAATTTCTATCGAATGGTTTCCATTAATTCTATTTTCTAAGTTAGACTTCTATGGGCGTGGTACTAGTCGCTTGTCTATTGAAGTCGGGAATTGGGTATAACAAATGTGGTGACTCCCTTCAGCTTTAAACGCGAACTCGACATGATCAGTAAAAACTGTGTATGAGATGTTTCTATCTGTGGCCCCTTGTTTCGAATTTTATTGGTCCAGTTCCCAGGCTATTTTAAGTGTTAACTGTGTTATAAACATTTTTAGGGGAATTTTAAAAAATAATCATTTTGCTCCTTGCATTCTATTTAACGCCTTACGTTAATTTTTAAACCTAAGTCAATACAAAATAACCTAACCAGGTACAAAATAAATTTGTCATGTCATAGTAGATCTTAAATAGAATAGTTTGAATGGTTACAATGCCTCCTACGACGAACATAAAACTGTCAAACTAAGTCAATTTGGTTAAAGTTGAAACCTTTCATGTTTTACTAAAATGCCAATAACTTCTTTATTCTTCATCGGATTTTAATAAACTATGTGGCGTTGTATTTTTCATAGTTCACTAAAGAGTGAACAGCAATAAAATATTTTACACAATTTTTTTCGTGGTGAAAATCGCACCTAAAATCTACCTTTTTTTAAAAAAATTGATAAATTTTGTGCAAAGTTTCCGATAAAACCTTTATAACGCCGAAGTCAAGCACCGGATTAAGAAGTGGTGTATAAATGATTTATAGGACGTTCAATTACCTTCCAAGACAGCATTTTCTTTTTCATAATGAAAGACACGAAACTGAAGATATACCCATTTTCTTGAAGGTACTTTTTTCAATTGAAAAACTAGCTTTTCTGCGATTTCTCGAAAACGGCCCCATACCAAAATTTGCGGATTGAATTTTTGGACTCAGCAAATGGACTTACATACGAAATGACTGCCAGATGGTCGGGAGGATTGTTTGCCAACCAGTGTTGGTATTACGCGAGGCAGAAGAGGAGTTGTTGTTCTGGTTGTTAGAACGAAATCTCTGCTGATTTTCAGTGGGAGTCGATCCCGACTGTGGTCGTGGGTCGGGTGTTGAACAATGGGACCTGTTATCTTGAGCGTCCTTTCTTTTTTGGAAGTAGAAACCCATAGGCTTGCTCAATCGACGAGGGGCTTTTGAACCTTATTAGAGTTTTGAGTGGTTCCCGAAGGATAACCAAAAAGTATTCAAACAAGCATTATTGTATAACTTTCTTTAGCATTGGCAACAGCGATTTCTGGGTTTTCATTTTTTAACGCGGCAAATAAATCTGTTCTGACTTTTGTAATACCCGAGAATAGTTGCCCCAATGACAAGTTTTCTGGGAATAGCTGTAATTCTCTAAGGAGAATAGCTTCGCGCTTTTTTTGTTAGCATAAAAGTTGATTAAGTTTGCTTTAATGCTGTCCCAAACTAGTTCAGTGGTAGTCAAGGCTTCATCGGCTCTTCCGATGATCTTGTTCCTTATAACTTTCAACAGTAGTTGACGATAGGGGGTTTGATTAGTACCCCCTAATGAGAATGATTATTTCCTCGGGGACCCGTCGAAAGTAGGTAATTCTTTGACAAACGCTAAAGTGTCGGTTGGGCTCAACGTGGTCGATATGTTACTGATTGCACATAATGATGAATTATGTCCTGACACAGTGGCAGGAAGAGAACCTGGTGCGATATCAGAATCCATTGCTGCCCCTGTATGTCCTGGTGAATTTACCACTACCTCCCTAATCTCTGGCAAACTATTAACTCGAAGGCCTGCTCGTGTCTTGGTGCCAAAACCGAATTTCTTTGACATTTTAATAAAAATTTTATTCGAACAATATATTTTAATTTCCTTCCTTGTTATGTTGTGTTGGGTTATACTATATATATAAATAGCAGAGCTGTAAACTTGAATTACCATTACCATTACCATTACCATTTTTCACATAACAGAAACAATTCCTGATTACCATTTTTTAATAATCGTAATTGTAACTTGGAATTACGAATATTCAATGAATATTCCAAAATTAAATTACCTTTACAATTACTTGGATAATTGTAACGGTAAAGGGTGATTATTGAGTAATTGTGCTTGGAAAGTCAAATTATTTATGAATTTTTAGGTGTCAAATGAAATTACTTAAGCCTAATTATCTATTTAATGGTTTATATAACATGTTCTTGTGTAAAAATAATAACAAGTTTATTTCATATTACCCATTAAGAGGTGTAGACCAAAAAACGCGAACATTGACAAATTTCATTTGAATCATATTTCACTATAACAATTTGCTGAATTTCCACAGATTCCCGACCATAAAAAACCAATTTCCAAGACAAGTTGAATCAGAGATTATCATTCTAGAGAAAGTCTAATGTTGTTGCTATTGGCAATGCATATGCATTGATCCTGACATGATTTTTCACTATCTTGAAAAAAAAGTTTGTTTGGCATTGTCACATATTTTTAATCCTCTTTGGTATTTTTCCATGATGTAATGATTTGTCAGTAACAGACAGTGGTTTGAAACAGTTTTTAAGATCTTGGCTATATTCTCTACCCTTGGTCATCCGTGGTATTTATCGCGGTTCAGTATTGTCATAGACAGGGTTATGTAGTTATGTGTGATCATTTGTGGCTTTGAAAATCCATTTCTTAAACATTTTGCGGTTTTGTTACCATGGAGACCCCTTAGCTGCGAATTGCGCCTACGCATTGATCCTGACATGATTTTTCACTTGGTTGGCAAATAGGTTTTTTTATAATTACTATTTTTATCTTCTTTGGTTTTTTCTTTGCGATTTAATAAGTTTTCAGTCAGTGTGAATGGTTTATATACCTCACCTATCACAAAGTCTGTAACTAAATTCGTTTTTCACTCCGTGTACTCAACTAAAAACCATTTTGTACTTAAAGGCCTATACTCAGATAGAAAAAATTTTTAGTTTGGTACGATATTTCACAGGAATAGAACACCTTTTCATAATCAATCAGATTTCAAAGCTTTTTAAAACTGTTTCTATTCATGTGAAATATCGTAGCGAACTAAAAATTTATTTCATCTGAGTATAGGCCTTAACTAAAATTGTTTAGTACGCACGAGTGCTGAGCACATAAAAGATCGGTACTTATTTTTATCGGTAGATCGACATTTTAAAAGAATCGCGAAATTTTAAATGTTTCATATGATTTATTAATTTTATTATGAAGACCTAAGGGGATAGTACCAGTTGCGCGTCCACCTCATCTGGGTACCTGGACACCGAAACAAGAAGTAATCGAACTGCAAAATGATTTTTGTTACCCTACTGGTTTCGTCGAAGTCATAGGATTTATGTTTGGGGATTATATTTGCTCTTGAGTCAATTGTATTTCTATGTGTAAAAGCATATTTCACTGCTTCCGCTATAACAATTTGCTGAATTTCATCAGATTCCCGACCATGAAAAGCAATTTTCCAAGACAGTTAAACTACCGCAATTAAATCTGTTGCAGCAATCGCAGTGTTCGCATTTGTCGAAAGTTGAAAAATATTTCAAAAGCGCCTCTTGACTATTTCCAAAATACCTTTTGTTACACACTTTGAGGTTAATATCTCAGTGGAATCAGATACCAGGGTATTCAATGCCAAAAATGTAAATTGTTCTCTTCTGAAGAAAGTCTTAAATTGTTGCTATTGGCTTCATCAAAATGCGATGTTATTCCAAATATTTAATATCTATATGTCCATAATTCAATTTAATGATTGCTATTATTAGCTTGGGTTTTCTTACCTTGATCAGCAAACAAATACAAAATAATTCAACATTTCAAGCACAATTACTCAATAATCACCCTTTACAGTTACAATTATCAAAGTAATTGTAAAAGTAATTAAATTTTGGAATATTCACTGAATAATCATAATTCTACCTTACAATTACAATTATAAAAAAAATGGTAATCATTAATTGATTTTGCATTACTTAAAAAATTGTGTTTATAGTAATGAAAAGTAATTAAATACGGGTAGTAATGAATACATTACAGCTCTGATAAATAGTGTAATTAGAAATCAATTTTTCTTTCCCTTGTTAAAAAAAATTTTTTGTAAAGTACTCTGTGAACGAGTACCAAAGAGTCTGTATGTAACTAGTCAAAAACTTTTTTTCTTTTTTTTTTTTGTTCTTGGTTTTTTATACTCTGTACCAAAGGTACATAGAGTATTTTAGCAAAAGTATGTAACAGGGAGAAGGAATCATTTCCGACCATATAAAGTATAAATATTCTTCAGCATCAACAGCCGAGTCGAGATAGCCATGTCCGTCTGTCCGTCTGTCTGTCCGTACGTCCGTCCGTCTGTCTGTATGAACACCTAGATCTCAGAGATGGTAAGAGATAGAGGTTTGACATTTATTGGACAAATGCTTCTTATAGCTGCAGGCACACCAAGTTTATTTTTAATTTTTGACACGCCCCCTCCCGCCCCCGCAATTTGGAAAAAACGTTATATCTCCTACAGTTTTGAAGATAGACGATTCGTACCTTCTGGAAATAGTTAGTAATTAGCAAAATGTATCGATTTGCCGGTTCTCAAGTTATGAGCAAAAAAGTACATCACGCTCCTCCCACCCCCTCCCACCCTATTACAACTAACACCGCTCAATCTTAAAGAGAGAGAGAGAGAGAGTGAGAGTGAGAGCATTGCATTCAGCTTCTACTCCAGGTACAGAGTATGTTATAGTCGGGCTTGACCGACTTTCTTACTTGTTTTTTCTTTTATTTTTATTGATAGATGTTACAATGATAATTATCAGCGATTGATTTCATCCCTCTACATCACAAATAATTTGTATTGGTTATTTTTTTTTTTGCAAGGCTAGTGATTATCAGCAATTGATTCCACTAAGCCACGTCACTTTTCCTTTCCTTTTTTTTTTTTTAATTTCTGGGCTAGTGATTATCAGCGATAGATTCCACTAAGCCACTTTTATACATTGATTTTTTTTTATTTCATTTTTATTTGTGTGTTGCTTTGTTTTTTTTAGTATGCACAACATGGTATCTTTTGGTGGTTTTAACAATTGAGCCACCTCAGATGTAACTCATCTTGCTACATATTACTTGTTTTGTTTTTTTTTTCACGAAAAAAAATTCTTTTCACAGACACATACATACTCACTTGTGGTACTTTTTTCACTTTCACTTTACTTACCAAAAGCTAATCAGAATCAGCAATATCAGAAGATCCATTACGCTACCGGCTGCGCCTGTTACCACTTGGGAGATGTTCGTGGCTGACAATCGTGGCCCCTTCAGCTTCCTTGGAGGAGTGGGGGTGTTTTGCTCTTACTCGTCTTGGCTCTTCCTTCACGGGTATGCTCTTAAAAATATCGGGGTCCGAAGGCGTAACTAATTTATGTTCCACTGTGTAATCATTATTGTTGAGTTTTAAAAATATTACTTAAATATAATCATTATGGAGTAAGTTTTATTTTATAACTTATATAGATTACGGTCCCTGAAAATAACACCCGGAAAGCTGGAAAAGCGTCGGAAAAGTTTGTATGGAAAAATTTTATTTTTCATCCGATTGACTTGAAACTTGGTTTGTAAGAATAGTACGCTAAATGATTCGACACCTGTGGCCGAAAAAATACTGCGTGAAAAATACTAATTTTCACCCGAGTGACTTGAAACTTGGTTTGAAGGGTCAAAATGAGAATTCATTTGTGTTTTCATTTTCCGATGTTGGGAAGTGGTTGGATGGGATGTGGGTAGGATGTGAGTGGGATGTGGGTGGTAAGTTGTTTTGGAAGTGGCATGTGGGTGGCAAGTGGGTGGAATGTGGGTGGTAAGCGGATGGGAAGTGGGTGGTATGTGGGTGGGATGTGGGCGATAAGTAAGTGGGATGTGGGTGGAGAGTGGGTGGGATGTGGATGGGAAGTGGGTGTGCATTGGTTCTATACTGTTGAAGGCGCAGCGAAGCGCGACTAGTTATTTGCTAATAAAACAAAATTATTCTTTCATGGATGTCTATAACAAACAATGATTTGTAATGACACATTACGCTTCACAATTTCAACCCAAATTTATACAACTCACACCCGGACGAAGTCGCGGCGGGTTTTGCTAGTAACATAATCAACATAATAAACAGTTAACTACTAAATATGGTAAACTTATAATAGAAATGAGTAAAAAAGAATTCATAAATAATAAATCCACATCACAACAACTTGTGCAGACAATACAACAATACAAAATTGTTGCACATACAAGAATTTCGGCCTCAAGAAAAAAAAACAATAACTATTAACGCGATGCCAGTAAAGACACAAGTGCGTCTTAGATTTTTCAACGCATTTGAAGACGGGCACGCAAACGTAAAGGGCATTATTCTTTTTGGTATGGCTTACTTAAAGAATGGAAAGGCATATACGAATTTTAAAAGTTTATGTGTAATTTTGTTTAAGATCTATAAATAAATTATTGCCTTAGAGGTTATAATAATAAAAGTGCATAACAAGGCTATTACACGAACGATCTTTCTAATCCCCGTATTTTTAAATTGCCAAATTAACACATAAAATATAGTTCAATTGCTTGCTCATATTTATAGGGTATGGAAACTTCTTCGTTATCTTTTGGCCTGTGCGATGTTCTAGGCAAAATTTCAATAACAAATATATGGGCCATTTTGTTTTCAAATCAAACAGGCTCAAAATTCAACTTTTTTTCAATAAAAAAATAGAGGCCAGCTAATTTCGGCTCGACCGAAGTTTATATACCCTTGGAGCTTGATATATGCCTGACAGTTTGTATGGCAGCTATACTATATAGTGGTCCGATTTCGACAAGGCTTAATGAAATTATGTAAAATTATTAAAACTTATAAATACGAGCGTTGGGGAGCGAAAACATTAAAATCAAAAAGTTTTTCCCACTAAGACTTTTTTTTCAGACCTAACTTTTTGTATGGCAGCTATACTATATAGTTGTCCGATTTTGACAAGGCTTAATGAAATTATGTAAAATTATTAAAAACTTATAAATACGAGCGTTGGGAGCGATAACATTAAAAACAAAAAAGTTTTTCTCACTAAGACTTTTTTTCAGACCTAACTTTTGTATGGCAGCTATACTATATAGTTGTCCGATAGCATTGAAAACAAAAAAGTTTTTCTCACTAAAACTAGTTTTTCAACCGATCGTTCCTATGGGAGCTATATGCTATAGTCATCCGATCCGCCCGTTTCCGACAAATGTGCAGCGTATTTTTACCAAAAGACTTCGTGCAAAGTTTGGTTAAGATAGCTTTAAAACTGACGGAGGAGATAGCATAGCAACAGACGGACAGAGGGACGGACAGACGGACATGGCTCTATCAACTCAGCTCGTCATGCTGATCAAGAATATATATGGGCGATTCCATGAAAAATCGCCCACTGGGATTTTTTTTAGATCGAAATAATTTTTTTCGTATTCCTTGTAGTAAAATAGTATATACGTATTTTCAGCATTTTGGCGAAATACACTTAATTCGCGGGTAAAGTCGATTTGAAAATTGACATATTTGAAAAATTTAATTATTTTCAATTGCTTGCTATCCAAAGCCATTGGTAATAAAAATTTTAAAAATCTGAAAATTAACATTTGAATCCAAGCTTTCAAATAACTCACACTAAATAATTTTTAAATTTTTCTTTGGTCTTCAAATCGCGAAAATAAGTAAACAAAATTAATTGCCGCGAAAGGGATTTTTTTTGTCTTCATTTTTTCTCAAAATTTGGTCTTGTATGCAGTAATTTACTGTATTAAGCAGTAAATGGGCAATCCAATAGTTCCGGAGTTATGGCCATTTTTCATTTATTAAAATTCACTTTTTTTTAGGAACTAACAATATCAGATGTTTCAGAATGTGAAAATGTTTTGGTTTTAAGAAGATAATTATTTTGTGGTTGAATAGAGTGTCCCTTGTATAGTTTGGCATTTCGAAAATCGTAATTTTAATAATTCTGAGGCCCAACTTTAGTAATTTGTGTTTCTGTATCTTACTGTGATGTTGGGTAAAAATTAGTTGACCCATTCATAGAGTTCCAGGGCAGGGGTAATCTGTTTATCGGTAATCATTTGAATGCTTGCCCTTCTAGCCCTTCTTTTAGTGTATATCCAGCTCCATCGCAAGGCCCTTGGGGCTGTTGCATGGAAATGCCACTCCGCCGATCTGTTAAAATAATTTTTATGATGATAGACTTTACTATATCCAACCACAAAAATATTACCCTCATAAAATTAAACATACTAAATCTGATATTGTTACAGAAAATTAATTTAAATAAATGAAAAAAAGGCCATAACTCCGGAACTATTGGATTGCCCATTTACAGCTTAATACAGTAAATTACTGCATACAAGACCAAATTTTGAGAAAAAAATGAAGACAAAAAAAAAATCCCTTTCGCGGCAATTAATTTTTGTTTACTTATTTTCGCGATTTGAAGACCAAAGAAAAATTTAAAAATTATTTAGTGTGAGTTATTTGAAAGCTTGGATTCAAATGTTAATTTTCAGATTTTTTAAAAATTTTTATTACCAATGGCTTTGGATAGCAAGCAATTGAAAATAATTAAATTTTTCAAATATGTCAATTTTCAAATCGACTTTACCCGCGAATTAAGTGTATTTCGCCAAAATGCTGAAAATACGTATATACTATTTAACTACAAGGAATACGAAAAAATTATTTCGATCCAAAAAAAATCCCAGTGGGCGATTTTTCATGGAATCACCCATATACTTTATGTGGTCGGAGATGCTTCGTTCTCTGCGTTACAATCATCCGGACAATTTTAATATTCCCTCTCCAAGGGTATAAAAAGAACCGAAATTAGATCTGAACACTCCCACCGAAACGTGGTTTGCGGTTTTGCAAAAAAATTTTTGTTAAATTTATAAACAATTTCAAAATCGTCAAAAACGAAAAAAATGGAAAAAATGGTTTTTTAAAAACGTTATATCTCACGTTTGGTTAATCGGACAGGTCTCGAGCTAATATCGATGGAGGGAACTTTACTGAATCTACTCAAATTATAATTTAATAGATTTTTAAATTATTTAATAATATTAAGTTATTGTTGCTAAAAATTACATATAATTTTTTCTTAGTGTTAACTACGATGATATAGCTTCTGAGGATATACAATTTATTGTACACGGAGTGTTGAGATCTTATTTCGGTTTTTTTTTATTGAAAACAAAAAAGTTGAATTTTTGAACCTGTTCGATTTGAAAAAGAATGACCCATATATAGAATTTAGCTCTGCCGACGTCGACGTTGATGCAGTTCGGTGAAAAACTGGTGAATTTGAGGAGAAGTGAATTTTGAAACTGAAGGGGGGATTGTAAAGACAAAAGATAGTGTGCCTCGGTAACTCGCAAACGATTTTGCGTTATATTTAGACCATCTGGCTCGGAAAAGTTTGTATGGAAAAATTTTATTTTTCATCCGATTGACTTGAAACTTGGTTTGTAAGAATAGTACGCGAAATGATTCGACACCTGTGGCCGAAAAATACTGCGTGAAAAATACTATTTTTCACTCGAGTGACTTGAAACTCGGTTTGAAAGGTCAAAATGAGAATTCATTTGTGTTTTCATTTTCCGATGGAAATACCGCCGGCATGCCCACTGGGAAGTGGATGGGATGTGGGTAGGATGTGAGTGAGATGTGGGTGGTAAGTTGTTTTGGAAGTGGCATGTGGGTGGTACGTGGGTGGCAAGTGGGTGGAATGTGGGTGGTAAGTGGATGGGAAGTGGGTGGTATGTGGGTGGGATGTGGGCGATAAGTAAGTGGGATGTGGGTGGAGAGTGGGTGGGATGTGGATGGGAAGTGGGTGTGCATTGGTTCTATACTGTTGAAGGCGCAGCGAAGCGCGACTAGTTATTTGCTAATAAAACAAAATTATTCTTTCATGGATGTCTATAACAAACAATGATTTGTAATGACACATTACGCTTCACAATTTCAACCCAAATTTATACAACTCACACCCGGACGAAGTCGCGGCGGGTTTTGCTAGTAACGTAATCAACATAATAAACAGTTAACTAATAAATATGGTAAACTTATAATAAAAATGAGTAAAAAGAATTCATAAATAATAAATCCACATCACAACAACTTGTGCAGACAATACAACAATACAAAATTGTTGCACATACAAGAATTTCGGCCTCAAGAAAAAAAAACAATAACTATTAACGCGATGCCAGTAAAGACACAAGTGCGTCTTAGATTTTTCAACGCATTTGAAGACGGGCACGCAAACGTAAAGGGCAGAAGAACGGCGCGTTTATTCTTCTCGGTATGGCTTACTTAAAGAATGGAAAGGCATATACGAATTTTAAAAGTTTATGTGTAATTTTGTTTAAGATCTATAAATAAATTATTGCCTTAGAGGTTATAATAATAAAAGTGCATAACAAGGCTATTACACGAACGATCTTTCTAATCCCCGTATTTTTAAATTGCCAAATTAACACATAAAATATAGTTCAATTGCTTGCTCATATTTATAGGGTATGGAAACTTCTTCGTTATCTTTTGGCCTGTGCGATGTTCTAGGCAAAATTTCAATAACAAATATATGGGCCATTTTGTTTTCAAATCAAACAGGCTCAAAATTCAACTTTTTTCAATAAAAAAAATAGAGGCCAGCTAACTTCGGCTCGACCGAAGTTTATATACCCTTGGAGCTTGATATATGCCTGACAGTTTGTATGGCAGCTATACTATATAGTGGTCCGATTTCGACAAGGCTTAATGAAATTATGTAAAATTATTAAAAACTTATAAATACGAGCGTTGGGGAGCGAAAACATTAAAAACAAAAAAGTTTTTCCCACTAAGACTTTTTTTTCAGACCTAACTTTTATATGGCAGCTATACTATATAGTTGTCCGATTTTGACAAGGCTTAATGAAATTATGTAAAATTATTAAAAACTTATAAATACGAGCGTTGGGAGCGATAACATTAAAAACAAAAAAGTTTTTCTCACTAAGACTTTTTTTCAGACCTAACTTTTGTATGGCAGCTATACTATATAGTTGTCCGATAGCATTGAAAACAAAAAGTTTTTCTCACTAAAACTAGTTTTTCAACCGATCGTTCCTATGGGAGCTATATGCTATAGTCATCCGATCCGGCCGGTTCCGACAAATGTGCAGCGTATTTTTACCAAAAGACTTCGTGCAAAGTTTGGTTAAGATAGCTTTAAAGCTGACGGAGGAGATAGCATAGCAACAGACGGACAGACGGACGGACAGACGGACATGGCTCTATCAACTCAGCTCGTCATGCTGATCAAGAATATATATACTTTATGTGGTCGGAGATGCTTCGTTCTCTGCGTTACAAACATTCGGACAATTTTAATATACCCTCTCCAAGGGTATAAAAAGAACCGAAATTAGATCTGAACACTCCCACCGAAACGTGATTGGCGGTTTTGCAAAAAAATTTTTGTTAAATTTATAAACAATTTCAAAAATCGTCAAAAACGAAAAAAATGGAAAAAAGGTTTTTTAAAAACGTTATATCTCACGTTTGGTTAATCGGACAGGTCTCGAGCTAATATCGAAGGAGGGAACTTTACTGAATCTACTCAAATTATAATTTAATAGATTTTTAAATTATTTAATAATATTAAGTTATTGTTGCTAAAAATTACATATAATTTTTTCTTAGTGTTAACTACGATGATATAGCTTCTGAGGATATACAATTTATTGTACACGGGAGTGTTGAGATCTAATTTCGGTTTTTTTTTATTGAAAACCAAAAGTTGAATTTTTGAACCTGTTCGATTTGAAAAAGAATGACCCATATATAGAATTTAGCTCTGCCGACGTCGACGTTGATGCAGTTCGGTGAAAAACTGGTGAATTTTGAGGAGAAGTGAATTTTGAAAACTGAAGGGGGATTGTAAAGACAAAAAGATAGTGTGCCTCGGTAACTCGCAAACGATTTTGCGTTATATTTAGACCATCTGGCTCTGCTTGGAAGAAAGTGTCACAGGATGATGTGACCGACTGAAGTATTATTGATCAGTTTTCGAGACAGCTTTTGTTTAGATAATTTTCAAAACAAGCGCTCCAGATAACATAATCAATATTTTGGATGGGCGTGATAGAAAGAGTCAGTATGAAATAGTGGAAGATACGGAACACCAAACATCTTTGACTGATTTAAATAAAAGGTCAAAAAAGGGTACCACTATTAATTTAAAATTATGATTATATATTTTTTGTATGTATATGCCGCCTCTGAAATTCGCCGCCCTCGAGAATTTACCGCCCCTAAAATTTTCCGCCCGGGGCGGACCCACCACCCAACGCTACTGACCACAAGAGCCTCTGAAATATTCCGCAAAGTTCTCGGAATTAACGTTTATACTTCCTTGTCCGTTTGAGCCGTTTGTTTTCCCAGAATTCTTACAAAACTTTTTGCTATCGTCTATTTTATCGAGATCGCTATTTTAATGCTCCCTAATTTTTAGCTTTAATGTTCTGAGTGTGTTTTTTCAATTTTTTCTTCGCAGGCAGCTCCGGAAAGTTTATTAATAAAACAACAATTTTTTTTATAAATTCTTTCTTTTAGAACGAGTACTAGAAAAAAATCAGTTTGTATGGAGCGTGCTGTCATTGATATAATAAATATGTTTATTGATTTGCTTGATTTTGAGCAGTCTGACTCAAAGGGTCGTCGTGTTTTTCAATTACCATCAGAAAAACTAAATGATGCTAATTGGCGAACTGAAGGATTTCTTCCTATAGACAAATGGGATTTTATTCAATTTCATAAAATATATCGTACTATATACCTGGCTCGAGGATGTGTTGAAGACGCTGCAATTTCGCAACTACGAAAATATTCGTTATGAACTTCACCATTTGCGTAACGATTGTATGGACCTATTTTCCTACTATAACTCAAAGATAATTTTATCGTTGGTGGCTGGTTCAAAGCGTTCATTGGATTTTATTCGTCAAAATATACTCAGGTAATTATTTATCAACTTTTCACATTTATTTAACTTGATGCAATAAAAGATGCAATACGGGCCATCCACATTTTCAGAGAGAAACGACGGTTGAAAATGCTTCATCCAATAAAAATAGTACATTTTATCATTTAGGGTGTTCACCAGCCCTCGTAAAAACGAAATTAGTAAATTTACCCCACATGAGCTAGTGTGCACCCCCTTGTGACTTACACTAGTAATTGTTGTGGTAAAATCAGCTGCTTAACTGGCTATTCATTTTGCTCATAATATTTACAATGGAGTTCAGACGCCTCAGTGGCGTAGGGCACTGTATGCATAACTTATAAACAGGAAGTCGTGTGTTCGAACCATTTAAGCTGACTTTTTTTTTATCGTTTGTTATTGAACATCTTTTGAGACCTCCGCTATATTTTTGGCACTTTTATTACAAAAAAAAAAAAGATTTTAGATCCATCCCTTACCGGGACTCGAACCAGAATATAAAAAATACAAGGGGATAATCATATCCTCTCAATAACGCCAATACCGAAAAAATGTATCTAAATTTCTATATCATACAAGCACGATACCAAGTATGTTTAGGCGATACTTTGAACACGTTAAGTTTTTACACTTTACATTTTTACGAGAGATTTTATAAACATACCCCAAAGCAACAAAAAGCTGGTGATTTTTTTTTTTGTGGTGTCGTAAACTTTTGGAGTTTACGCATTTTATACCCTGGAGAGGGTATATTGAAATTGTCCGGATGTTTGAAACGCACAGAAGGAAGCATCTCCGACCACATAAAGTATATATATTCTTGATCAGCATGACGAGCTAAGTTGATATAGCCATGTCCTTTTAAACTTAACCAAACTTTGCACGAAGTCGTTTGGTACAAATACGCTGCACATTTGTCGGAACCGGCCGGATCGGATGACTATAGCATATAGCTGCCATAGGAACGATCGGTTGAAAACTAGTTTTAGTGAGAAAAACTTTTTTGTTTTCAATGCTATCGCTCCCAACGCTCGTATTTATAAGTTTTTAATGATTTCACATAATTCCACAAAGCCTTGTCAAAATCGGACAACTATATAGTACAGCTGCCATACAAAAGTTAGGTCTGAAAAAAGTCTTAGTGAGAAAAACTTTTTTGTTTTTAATGTTATCGCTCCCAACGCTCGTATTTATAAGTTTTCAATGATTTCACATAATTTCACTAAGGCTTGTCGAAATCGAACAACTATATAATATAGATGTCATACAAAAGTTAGGTCTGAAAAAAGTCTTAGTGAGAAAAAACTTTTTGTTTTCAATGTTATCGCTCCCAACGCTCGTATTTATAAGTTCTCAATGATTTTACATAATTTCAACAAGATTTGCCGACATCAGACCTCTATATAGTATAGCTGCCATACAAACTGCCAGGCACATATCAGGCTCCAAGGGTATATAAACTTCGGTCGAGCCGAAGTTAGCTGGCCTCTATTTTTGATTTACACTTTTACGAGAGCTAGTGAACACCCTAATTGTTTAGAGTAAACTCCTAAGTAGAAAGCGGATGTTGCATGATTGCATATTTTAAACCGCATGTCCATATCAAATTATATCATATTCTATATCAAATTCTGAATGCACACATCTTAAACAATTTAAGTCCGCTAACAACAATTTTGCATATAGTGCATATTTTGCATTTTTTATATGGGTCATTCTTTTATAAACCGAACGGCTTAAAAATTTTTCATTTTTTATTTTAAAAAAATAGAGGGAAGCTAACTTCGGCTCGACCGAAGTTTATATACCCTTGGAGCTTGATATATGCCTGACAGTTTGTATGGCAGCTATAGTGGTCCAATTTCGACAAATCTTGTTGAAATTATGTAAAATCATTGAAAACTTATAAATACGAGCGTTGGGAGCGATAACATTGAAAACAAAAAGTTTTTCTCCTCGGACTATTTTTCAGACATAACTTTTGTATGGCAGCTATACTATATAGTAGTCCGATTTCAACAAGGCTTATTGAAATTATGTGAAATCATTAAAAACTTATAAATACGAGCGTTGGGAGCGATACCATTGAAAACAAAAAAGTTTTTCTCACAAAAACTAGTTTTTCAACCGATCGTTCCTATGGCAGCTATATGCTATAGTCATCCGATCCGGCCGGTTCCGACAAATGTGCAGCGTAGTTGAACCAAAAGACTTCGTGCAAAGTTTGGTTACGATAGCTTTAAAACTGACGGAGGAGATAGCATAGAAACAGACGGACGGACAGACGGACGGACAGACGGACAGACGGACATGGCTATATCAACTCAGCTCGTCATGCTGATCAAGAATATATATACTTTATGTGGTCGGAGATGCTTCCTTCTCTGCGTTACAAACATCCGGACAATTTTAATATACCCTCTCCAAGGGTATAAAAACAATTTTGATTTGGCGACCTTTCTAATTGTAGATGTATAGTTTCCGGCTTGAGGTCAGGTTGATTGAAAAAAACGATTTATGTTCCTTTTTTCTCCGATATAGTTCGGTTGCTCTTCGGAATCCGTCTTCAGGGCAAAACTACAAAAATTTTATACACCAATATTAAACATTCATACTTTAACAAAATTCACAAAATACAGCTTACGTACAATTTTTACACGTCTGCACCGTTTGACGTGGAGTCTGCAACTAATTGTCAGTGAGTAAGTGTCTGTATAAATGCGCGCACTTCTCAGTATCGCTCTTAAAATTCAGTCTCCGGTCAGTTGAAACGCTTGAGATGTGCAACATTTCTAATGTTAAGCGTTTGTTGTAATGCTGCTCTTGTTGTAGTATTGTCGCTGCCTCAAAATTTGGCGAGTGGCCGCTTTCTACGCAATGTGCTGCCAGCGCAGTTTTTTGTATGTGTGTTTGATGTCGTAGTTTGTAGTCAGATTTATGTTGGGCTATTCGGGTTTTTAACTTGGATTTTGTCGTTCCTATGTAGACTTTGTTGCACATATCGTCATTAGATCCTTCACATGGTATTTTGTAGATGACATTCTTGACATCCGATTTGTCTATTTTTGCTTTTGTCCTGTTGAAAAATCCTTTCATCGTGTTTAAAGGTTTATGCCAATTTGTATGTTTTGTTTGTCGTAGCAGTTGGATCGGGCGAATCGTTCTGATAGTTCAGGTACGTATGTGAGTGATCGGTATTTTTAGGTTCTCGTATTCCTCTATTATTTGCGTTTTTGTATCTTTTCAATAATGAGTCAACATAGGGAAATCATTATTTGACAAAATTACTTTTATCTCCGATTCTATGGCTGTCTGATATGTTTTGTCGCTGATATTAGTTACTCGTTGAATATACCCAAGTGCCGTATTCATTATCATGCTTCTCGGATGTTTTGAATTGAAGTTAATAATCCGACCTGAAGCTGTTGGTTTCATGTACCACTTTGTTTTTAAAATGTTGCCGTGCCTATTTATTGTGGTGTCTAAATAAGGTAATTTTCCGTCTTCTTCTAGTTCCAATGTGAATTTAATGTTTCTGTGGTAACTATTCAGCGTCTCCAGAGTAGTTTGTACTTCGTCCTCTCTCACTATAGCAAACAAGTCATCAACGTATTTGGTGAGTACTCTGGGTTGATGCTTTAGTTTCCTGATAGTGCTTTCTAAAAGTTCCTCCATAATAATGTCTGCTATGATGGGTGAGGCTGGGGATCCCATGGGCATTCCTTTCAGCTGAGTGTATATTTGTCCTCAAATTTAAAAGTATCTACTCTCCATAATGCAAAAATTTTACTATATCCATGAAAAGTTGTCTGGGAATTTGGGTATGCTCTCTAATTTTTGGCCATTTTTGTCTAATGGTGTCCATTGCTAAGTCAATCGGTATGCTAGGAAATAGGGACACAACATCAAAGGACACAAGAACTTCATCGTCACATATAAGGGTATTGTTCACTCTTTCTTTGGATTCTGTCGCGTTTTTTACATTATATGCTGATTCCGTCGTCAAGTGGTTAAGAATCCTCGCTAATTATCTACATAGTTCGTGAGCTGGTGAACCTATCGAGGAGCAAATCGGTCGGAGTGGGGTTCCTTCTTTATGGATTTTGGGTAGTCCATAGATCCTTGGTGGTAGTGCTGTGCGCGTCGTTAGCTGACTTCTTTCGGCCTTTGAAATCAGCTTCAGCTTGAATAGTTGATCCACTAAACTATTGTTTCTGGTTTGAGTCTTGATGTAGGGTCTTGTCTTACAGTTCTATATGTGCATAAATCTCCTAATATATTCGTCATTTTCCTCTTGTAGTCGTCAGATTCCATGGCAACCGTCTTGTTCCCTTTGTCAGATGTTAAAATTAGTACTTTGTCATTTTCTCTCAGAAAATTCCGCGTCTGTTCCACTGTGTCCAGTGTTGCACGATCCATTGCACTTTCCCTGTTCCTGGTTTTGATGTCTTTAATTAATAAAGAGAATTTTGTCCGAGCTGTTTCTTGTGTCTCTTTGTCTGTTATAGTTTGTACCAACTCTTCCCCGTCCGCAATGTACTTGAAGAGAGGGAATCTCTTCTTTTCCACCGGTAGCGCGAACTTTGGACCTTTGGCCAGCAAAGCTTGAATATTCGTTGGGAACTCGACGCTCGTTTTGTTTACGAACCACTCCTTTTGATCGTTGCTCAGAGCAAAGAGATTGTTCCGTTTGTCGCGTAGCTTCTCATGTTTCGTTTCGTGTCGACCACTACGACCGATTTGCTCCTCGATAGATTCACCAGCTCACGAACTATGTAGATACTTAGCGAAGATTCTTAACCACTTGACGACGGAATCAACATTTAATGTAAAAAACGCGACAGAATTCAAAGAAAGAGTGAACAATACCCATATATGTGACGATGAAGTTCTTGTGTCCTTTGATGTTGTGTCCCTGTTTCCTAGCATACCGATAGATTTAACAATGGACACCATTAGACAAAAATGGACAAAAATGAGAGAGTATACCCAATTTCCCAGACAACTTTTCATAGACATAGTAAAATTTTGCATTATGGAGAGTAGATACTTTAAATTTGAGGACAAAATATACACTCAGCTGAAAGGAATGCCCATGGGATCCCCAGCCTCACCCATCATAGCAGACATTATTCTGGAGGAACTTTTAGAAAGCACTATCAGGAAACTAAAGCATCAACCCAGAGTACTCACCAAATACGTTGATGACTTGTTTGCTATAGTGAGAGGGACGAAGTACAAACTACTCTGGAGACGCTGAATAGTTACCACAGAAACATTAAATTCACATTGGAACTAGAAGAAGACGGAAAATTACCTTATTTAGACACCACAATAAATAGACACGGCAACATTTTAAGAACAAAGTGGTACATGAAACCAACAGCTTCAGGACGGATTATTAACTTCAATTCAAAACATCCGAGAAGCATGATAATGAATACGGCACTTGGGTATATTCAACGAGTAACTAATATCAGCGACAAAACATATCAGACAGCCATAGAATAGGAGATAAAAGTAATTTTGTCAAATAATGATTTCCCTATGTGGGTAATTGACTCATTATTGAAAAGATACAAAAACGCAAATAATAGAGGAATACGAGAACCTAAAAAATACCGATCACTCACATACGTACCTGAACTATCAGAACGATTCGCACGATCCAACTGCTACGACAAACAAAACATACAAATTGCGCATAAACCTTCAAACACGATGAAAGGATTTTTTCAACAGGACAAAAAGCAAAAATAGACAAATCGGATGTCAAGAATGTCATCTACAAAATACCATGTGAAGGATCTAATGACGATATGTGCAACAAACTCTACATAGGAACGACAAAATCTAAGTTAAAAACCCGAATAGCCCAACATAAATCTGACTACAAACTACGACTTCAAACACACATACAAAAAACTGCGCTGGCAGCACATTGCGTAGAAAGCGGCCACTCGCCAAATTTCGAGGCAGCGACAATACTACAACAAGAGTAGCATTACAACAAACGCTTAACATTAGAAATGTTGCACATCTCAAGCGTTTCAACTGACAGGAGACTGAATTTAAAGAGCGATACTGAGAACTGCGCGCATTTATACAGACACTTACTCACTGACAATTAGTTGCAGACTCCACGTCAAACGGTGCAGACGTGTAAAAATTGTACGTAAACTGTATTTTGTGAATTTTGTTAAAGTATGAATGTTTAATATTGGTGTATACAATTTTTGTAGTTTTGCCCTGAAGACGGATGCCGAAGAGCAACCGAAATATATCGGAGAAAAAAGAAACATAAATCGTTTTTTCAATCAACCTGACCTCAAGCCGGAAACTATACATCTACAATTAGAAAGGTCGCTAAATCACAATTGTTAAAAAAAAAAATTAAAAAAAAATAGAGGCCAGCTAACTACGGCTCGACCGAAGTTTATATATCCTTGGAGCTTGATATATGCCTGACAGTTTGCATGGCAGCTATACTATATAGTGTTCCGATTTCGACAAATCTTGTTGAAATTATGTAAAATCATTGAAAATTTATAAATACGAGCGTTGGGAGCGATAACATTGCAAACAAAAAAGTTTTTCTCACAAGACTGTTTTCCTGACCTAACTTTTGTATGGCAGCTATACTATATAGTAGTCCGATTTGGAAAAGTTTTGGTGAAATTATGTGAAATCATTGAAAACTTATAAATACGAGCGTTGGGAGCGATAGCATTGAAAACAAAAAAGTTTTTCTTACTAAGACTTTTTTTCAGACCTAACTTTTGTATGGCAGCTATACTATATAGTTGTCCGATTTTGACAAGCCATGGTGAACTTATGTGAAATCATTAAAAACTTTTAAATACGAGCGTTGGGAGCGATAGCATTGAAAACAAAAAAGTTTTTCTCACTAAAACTAGTTTTTCAACCGATCGTTCCTATGGCAGCTATATGCTATAGTCATCCGATCCGGCCGGTTCCGACAAATGTGCAGCATTTATATCAAAAGACTTCGTGCAAAGTTTGGTTAAGATAGCTTTAAAACTGACGGAGGAGATAGCATAGAAACAGACGGACGGACGGGCGGACGGACGGACGGACAGACGGACAGACGGACATGGCTATATCAACTCAGCTCGTCATGCTGATCAAGAATATATATAGTTTATTTGGTCGGAGACGCTTCCATCTATGCGTTACAAACATCTGAACAATTTTAATATACCCTCTCCAAGGGTATAAAAACCATTTACTGAGAAAAAAATAGAGGCATGGCTCGACCGAAGTTTATATACCCATGGAGCTTGATATATGCCTGACAGTTTGTATGGCAGCTATACTATATGTGGTCCGATTTCGACAAAACTTGTTGAAAAATCATTAAAAACTTATAAATACGAGCGTTGGGAGCGATAACATTGAAAACAAAAAAGTTTTTCTCACTAAGACTTTTTTCAGACCTAACTTTTGTATGGCAGCTATACTATATAGTTGTCCGATTTTGACAAGGCTTATTGAAATTATGTGAAATCATTAAAAACTTATAAATACGAGCGTTGGGATCGATAGCATTGAAAACAAAAAAGTTTTTCTCACAAAAACTAGTTTTCAACCGATCGTTCCTATGGGAGCTATATGCTATGGTCATCCGATCCGGCCGGTTCCGACAAATGTGCAGCGTATTTGTACCAAAAGACTTCGTGCAAAGTTTGGTTAATATAGCTTTAAAACTGACGGAGGAGATAGCATAGAAACAGACGGACAGACGGACAGACGGACAGACGGACGGACAGACGGACGGACTGACGGACAGACGGACATGGCTATATCAACTCAGCTCGTCATGCTGATCAAGAATATATATACTTTATGTGGTCGGAGATGCTTCCTTCTGTGCGTTACAAACATCCGGACAATTTTAATATACCCTCTCCAAGGGTATAAAAATTATGTTCCTACGGGGATTGGACATTTTCAAATGTCTTATCAGCAAGAGGAGCAGAAGATGAAATAGTCAAGAAAATCAAAGGAGCTAAGATAATCATCAAGATTAGAAGCAATTAAAGACGTGTATACAAGAGGCTTATCCAAAAGCTACGAAATTCGTCAAATTTTCCATTTAAGTATTTACGAAAGAGCAGACGTTAACAAATTAGAGGCGTAGATTAAACACACTCAGAAAAAAGATTTTTCTTAAATTTTAGGAAAATGGATTTTATTACCTAAAATGCGATTTTTAGGCAATAATTTCCTAAAATATAGGGCATTTTACCTAAAAAATCGGTTTTTGGCTTAAATTTTTTTAGGAATCCTTTGCCTTAAAATTATGCCGTTTTCCTTAACTTTGCATTATTATTTCAAATATAAAAAAATGATAAACAAATGTTTACAAAGCCTATGTTTTAAATTAAGAATAAATCTATTTTATCTATTCAAGTATTTAAATTATAAATAGTATTGACCATAACATTCTTAATTATTTAATAATATTAAATAATTGTTGCTACACTCAGAAAATTAGTTTTCTATTTTTAGGAAAATAACCCTAGAATCGAAATCGCCCTAAAATTTAAAAAACCCATAAAATTTCTATCTTTAAGAAAAATGATGCCATTTGGTCTCTGTAATGCTGCCCAAACCCTTTGTCGTTTAATGGATAGAGTCATCCCAAAGCAAGCCCTTCGAAACATTAAAAGCATGCTTAACAGCCTCGCCAATTCTGATAACTCCAGATAGATGAGACAACTGCAGTCTCCCTGATCAAAACAAAATTAAAGGGACATGCAAGAAATTTGATTGGTACAGAAAGCACCATAAGTCAAATAATTGCCAAACTAAAAATTTCCGTTAAAGGAGAATCGGTTGAAGTTATTTCTGCAAAATTAATGAATCTCCAGCAGAAAAATAAAACTGCCAATCAGTACTCAAAAGAAATTGAACAACTAGCAAAAAGTCTAGAAGGCGCTTACATAAATGATGGACTTACTCCTGAATTAGCGTCAAAATATAGCGTACAAAACGCTGTAAAAGCCATGACATCCAACTGCTCTATTGATAAGGTAAAACTTATCATGCAGGCAGGTAGCTTCACAACCATGAATGACGCTATCGCCAAATTTGTCAACAGTTGCACTGATGCAACCGGAAAAACTGACTCTGTCCTATATTATTCGAACAATCGCGGAAACAACAACCGTGGTAACTACAACAATGGACGGGGTCAGTACTATAATAATGGAAACAGAGGAAGAGGTTACCAAGGTAATCAGGGATACAGCCAAAATAATAACAATGGTTACAATAATCGTGGCCGAGGTACCAATAATGGCAACTATAGAGGCCAATACAACGGCAACAACAGAGGCCAAGGAAACCAAAATAATTGGCGAGGACAAAATAACAATAATAATAATCACAACATCCGAACAACAAATTCGGAAAACGCTCAACCCCCTTGAGCAACGACAATCAGTAAAGGTATACTCACTCAATCTCAATTTAAGTAATATAATTACAGTTCAAAATGCAGAAACAAAGACAAATCTGACATTTTTGCTTGATACAGGAGCAGACATTTCGGTAATAAAACACCAACAAAATGAATATTACAACATAAATACAAACATTATAAGCAATATAACAGGTATTGGACAAGGAACAACACGTTCTTATGGTCTAGTACATCTGCAACTACTTACAGACAAATACATCGTACCACATGATTTCCACGTAGTACCAGAAAATTTTTCAATACCAACAGATGGTATATTAGGCTATGATTTCATCAAAAAATTTAATTGTCTGTTAGATTATCAAGAAGAGCAAAATACACTAATTTTGCGCCCAAAAAATTTCCATACACACATCCAAATCCCAATAAAACACTCACTCGAGAATGACTCGTTATTATTACCTGCTAGATCTGAAGTCATACGACAAGTAAGATTAAAGACTAGCGAAAAAACGGTTTTAGTACCCGTCCAAAAAATTGGACGACATTGGTTGTGTTTTGGCTCAAGAACGCGATGGAGTTGAACTTCCAAATGCATATATGAGCGAAAAACTTTCAAAGGCTCAACGCAACTATTCTGTCACGGAACTAGAGTGCTTAGCCGTAATAAAGGGAATTAAAAAGTTCCGCTCTGTTATAGAGGGCCAAGAATTCGTCGTCATTACAGACCATGCAGCACTACAGTGGCTGATGCGGCAAAAGATCTGTCAGGTAGACTAGCTAGGTGGTCGATGAAGTTGCGCTCTTTCACATTACTATTTTGCATAGAAGTGGTTCTCAGAATGTAGTGGCAGACACGCTTTCAGGTCAAAACGATCCTGCAATAGAAGAATTTCAAATGGTTAAGCCAATATTCGATTTGGAGTCTCCTCACTTCAAATCAGCCGATTACTAGAGTTTGTAAGATAACGTCAAGTTAAATCAGGCAAAATTACCAGACTTACAAGTGAGAGGTGATTATGTCTATAAAAGAACCGAATTCGCTTCTGGAGACGAGTCGCAAGAGAACTACGCTTGAAACTTTACGTTTCAGCCGGTCTAGTCCCCAGATGTTTTGCTTCAAGAACACGATATGCCTAGTTCTGCGCATTGTGGTATGAGTAAGACGATAGAAAAGCTGAAAAGATACTTGTTTTGGAGACGAATGGTTATTTAGATCCGTACCTATATATCCGAATGTGTCGTTTGCCGCTCCACTAAAAGCCCAAATGTTGTGCTTAAACCGCCAATTGGAAAACCCTTAACGTCGGATAGGCAATTCCAAAAGCTATATGTCGATCTACTTGGGCCCTACCCGCGTACGAAAAAAGGAAATATCGGCTTACTTATAGTTGTCGATCATAACACCAAATTCCACTTTTTAAACCCACTTAAAAAATTTACAGCCAATAAAATATGCGAATTTTTGGAAGGCACCATATTTTTCACTTTTGGTGTACCCGAGACCATACTAACAGATAATTTAAGCAAGCTTCGGCGTAACTCACAAACGCACTGCCATATATTCCCCACAGACTAACGCCAGTGAACGCTTAAATAGGTCAGTCCTTGCTGCAATGCGAGCCTACATCGGGAGCGAACATACGAATTGGGATGGTAATCTTAATGCCATTAGCGGAGCTTTAAGAACCACACTCCACAGAAGCTCGGGATATTCTCCATACTTTCTTGCATTCGGTCAGAACATGATCCTGAAACGGAAAGGACTATGCCCTTTTGCGGAATCTAGACCTTCGGAGTGATGATACCAGATTAAGCCACCCAGACGCGATGCATTTAGTAAGACAAAAGGTTAAAGAGAACTTGAATGAAGCGTCGTAGGCAGATTCAACTAAACACTGCTGATGTGTATGCTAGGAACTTACCCAAAGCAACGCTATAAAAAAATTTAGTGCTAAGCTTGAGCCTGTTTTTATTCCAGCTAAAGTCCATAAAAAACGTAGCGCATATTACTATGAGTTAGTTGATGAAAAAGGCAAAAATCTAGGAGTCTTCCATTTAAAAGACATTCAAATCAGAAAATAGCAGTATTAACTCAGTTCTTCAGATAATGTTTCAGCGAAAGTCTTGCTCTATTATCTGTGGTGTAGTGTCTGTTTTAAAATAAAGGGAAACTTTCAAAAAG
Source organism: Lordiphosa clarofinis (assembly GCA_018904275.1). Classification (NCBI taxonomy): domain Eukaryota; kingdom Metazoa; phylum Arthropoda; class Insecta; order Diptera; family Drosophilidae; genus Lordiphosa; species Lordiphosa clarofinis. Next base: position 18,099 of record JAEIGQ010000378.1, on the reverse strand, counting down.
GGAAACTTTTTAACCCACCCACGCTTAAGCTACAACTGCACTGACCAATGAGGTCCAGACACGTAGGCTAGCGATCAGACCATTGTCCAGTTACATCAAGAGGAAGAAGGCCAAAGCTTCACTCTGATCGATGTATACCCACGCTGTTGGTATACGTGAAGTTATTCGAGAAATTATTTTACAAGAAAGCAGACGTGTTTATGGTGGTGGAATTAAAATACTGTTAAAGGTTAACTAACCTTGTCCAGTTAAAGTATCCAACAATTAAAAAGCGAGTTAAAAGTCTTTATCTCGGCACCTAACCGTCTAATAAAAAAAAAGTGATAGTGATTTGTTGTGTGATCAAAGGTAAAAAAAGGAATAAGTGAATTGTTCAATTCTAATGTAGCTCTTTATTAGAATCCTCATTTGGGTCCTGCGGGACGAGGAGAGCATTTCAATCCTCTTGTGGTGGCTGCAACACGGCTACGTTGGTCAGGTGGCGACACCGCTTTTTATGAAAACGCCCTAATATCACTCGGCTTAAGCTCAAGTGCATAAGGAATTGCTCGTATACAAACTGAACAGACGAGCCTTCTAGAAGACATCATTCACCACAGAGGCAGTCAAGATCCACATGTTTCTAACTACTAACCTGCACTGATCAGAATATTGTTGCGTAACTACTCTGTCGCCACGAGGCGATCATTACCTCACTCATACATGCGGCTATATTTAATTGAACTGGCGCCACTGTAAATGACCTGAGTTGTCAAGCCCGCCTAATGCACACGTACCTTATCATTGCAGTTTCGGAGTTTTGTTTTGATTTAACATTTTCAAGTTCAATATCAAGATAATGAAGTTATCAGCTGTTCCAAAGCTCATTATTAGATTTTTTTCTTTGTAAAGTAATATTCTTGCTGCCGATGTTAGTTCAAAAATGTCCCGACGGATTCTGAAAGTTTGACACAAAAAAATAATTTCCATATTTTTTTCGGAATTTTAGTTGTTGATAAACCCATGGCAAGAGGCCTCGGAAGTTCGAAAATTTGACTTAATTTTGGTGGCCACGGCTTAAACGGTAAAAAGCTGAAACTTTGCACACGTGTCTTTTTATGCTCCGCTTTAACATAAATTTTTATTTTCCGCTTACCGCGCATTTTTTCGACAAGCTCCCATAGAGACGATTGCTCCTTTGATGTTGTGTCCCTGTTTCCTAGCATACCGATAGACTTAGCAATGGACACCATTACACAAAAAATGGCCAAAAATTAGAGAGCATACCCAAATTCCCAGACAACTTTTCATGGATATAGTAAAATTTTGCATTATGGAGAGTAGATACTTTAAATTTGAGGACAAAATATACACTCAGCTGAAAGGAATGCCCATGGGATCCCCAGCCTCACCCATCATAGCAGACATTATTCTGGAGGAACTTTTTAGAAAGCACTATCAGGAAACTAAAGCATCAACCCAGTACTCACCAAATACGTTGATGACTTGTTTGCTATAGTGAGGAGGAGGACAGTACAAACTACTCTGGAGACGCTGAATAGTTACCACAGAAACATTAAATTCACATTGGAACTAGAAGAAGACGGAAAATTACCTTATTTAGACACCACAATAAATAGACACGGCAACATTTTAAGAACAAAGTGGTACAGGAAACCAACAGCTTCAGGACGGATTATTAACTTCAATTCAAAACATCCGAGAAGCATGATAATGAATACGGCACTTGGGTATATTCAACGAGTAACTAATATCAGCGACAAAACATATCAGACAGCCATAGAATAGGAGATAAAAGTAATTTTGTCAAATAATGATTTCCCTATGTGGGTAATTGACTCATTATTGAAAAGATACAAAAACGCAAATAATAGAGGAATACGAGAACCTAAAAAATACCGATCACTCACATACGTACCTGAACTATCAGAACGATTCGCACGATCCAACTGCTACGACAAACAAAACATACAAATTGCGCATAAACCTTCAAACACGCTGAAAGGATTTTTCAACAGGACAAAAGCAAAAATAGACAAATCGGATGTCAAGAATGTCATCTACAAAATACCATGTGAAGGATCTAATGACGATTTGTGCAACAAACTCTACATAGGAACGACAAAATCTAAGTTAAAAACCCGAATAGCCCAACATAAATCTGACTACAAACTACGACTTCAAACACACATACAAAAAACTGCGCTGGCAGCACATTGCGTAGAAAGCGGCCACTCGCCAAATTTTGAGGCAGCGACAATACTACAACAAGAGTAGCATTACAACAAACGCTTAACATTAGAAATGTTGCACATCTCAAGCGTTTCAACTGACAGGAGACTGAATTTAAAGAGCGATACTGAGAACTGCGCGTATTTATACAGACACTTACTCACTGACAATTAGTTGCGGACTCCACGTCAAACGGTGCAGACGTGTAAAAATTGTACGTAAACTGTATTTTGTGAATTTTGTTAAAGTATGAATGTTTAATATTGGTGTATACAATTTTTGTAGTTTTGCCCTGAAGACGGATGCCGAAGAGCAACCGAAATATATCGGAGAAAAAAAGAAACATAAATCGTTTTTTCAATCAACCTGACCTCAGCCGGAAACTATACATCTACAATTAGAAAGGTCGCTAAATCACAATTGTTAAAAAAAAAATTAAAAAAATAGAGGCCAGCTAACTACGGCTCGACCGAAGTTTATATATCCTTGGAGCTTGATATATGCCTGACAGTTTGCATGGCAGCTATACTATATAGTGTTCCGATTTCGACAAATCTTGTTGAAATTATGTAAAATCATTGAAAATTTATAAATACGAGCGTTGGGAGCGATAACATTGCAAACAAAAAAGTTTTTCTCACAAGACTGTTTTCCTGACCTAACTTTTGTATGGCAGCTATACTATATAGTAGTCCGATTTGGAAAAGTTTTGGTGAAATTATGTGAAATCATTGAAAACTTATAAATACGAGCGTTGGGAGCGATAGCATTGAAAACAAAAAAGTTTTTCTTACTAAGACTTTTTTTCAGACCTAACTTTTGTATGGCAGCTATACTATATAGTTGTCCGATTTTGACAAGCCATGGTGAACTTATGTGAAATCATTAAAAACTTTTAAATACGAGCGTTGGGAGCGATAGCATTGAAAACAAAAAGTTTTCTCCACTAAAACTAGTTTTTCAACCGATCGTTCCTATGGCAGCTATATGCTATAGTCATCCGATCCGGCCGGTTCCGACAAATGTGCAGCATTTATATCAAAAGACTTCGTGCAAAGTTTGGTTAAGATAGCTTTAAAACTGACGGAGGAGATAGCATAGAAACAGACGGACGGACGGGCGGACGGACGGACGGACAGACGGACAGACGGACATGGCTATATCAACTCAGCTCGTCATGCTGATCAAGAATATATATAGTTTATGTGGTCGGAGACGCTTCCATCTATGCGTTACAAACATCTGAACAATTTTAATATACCCTCTCCAAGGGTATAAAAACCATTTATTGAGAAAAAATAGAGGCAGGCTAACTTCGGCTCGACCGAAGTTTATATACCCTTGGAGCTTGATATATGCCTGACAGTTTGTATGGCAGCTATACTATATAGTGGTCCGATTTCGACAAAACTTGTTGAAAAATCATTAAAAACTTATAAATACGAGCGTTGGGAGCGATAACATTGAAAACAAAAAAGTTTTTCTCACTAAGACTTTTTTTCAGACCTAACTTTTGTATGGCAGCTATACTATATAGTTGTCCGATTTTGACAAGGCTTATTGAAATTATGTGAAATCATTAAAAACTTATAAATACGAGCGTTGGGATCGATAGCATTGAAAACAAAAAGTTTTTCTCACAAAAACTAGTTTTTCAACCGATCGTTCCTATGGGAGCTATATGCTATAGTCATCCGATCCGGCCGGTTCCGACAAATGTGCAGCGTATTTGTACCAAAAGACTTCGTGAAAGTTTGGTTAATATAGCTTTAAAACTGACGGAGGAGATAGCATAGAAACAGACGGACAGACGGACAGACGGACGGACAGACGGACGGACTGACGGACAGAAGGACATGGCTATATCAACTCAGCTCGTCATGCTGATCAAGAATATATATACTTTATGTGGTCGGAGATGCTTCCTTCTGTGCGTTACAAACATCCGGACAGTTTTAATATACCCTCTCCAAGGGTATAAAAATTATGTTCCTACGGGGATTGGACATTTTCAAATGTCTTATCAGCAAGAGGAGCAGAAGATGAAATAGTCAAGAAAATCAAAGGAGCTAAGATAATCATCAAGATTAGAAGCAATTAAAGACGTGTATACAAGAGGCTTATCCAAAAGCTACGAAATTCGTCAAATTTTCCATTTAAGTATTTACGAAAGAGCAGACGTTAACAAATTAGAGGCGTAGATTAAACACACTCAGAAAAAGATTTTTCTTAAATTTTAGGAAAATGGATTTTATTACCTAAAATGCGATTTTAGGCAATAATTTCCTAAAATATAGGGCATTTTACCTAAAAAATCGGTTTTTGGCTTAAATTTTTTAGGAATCCTTTGCCTTAAAATTATGCCGTTTTCCTTAACTTTGCATTATTATTTCAAATATAAAAAAATGGTAAGCAAATGTTTACAAATCCTTTGTTTTAAGTTAAGAATAAATCTATTTTACCTATTCAAGTATTTAAATTATAAATAGTATTGACCATAACATTCTTAATTATTTAATAATATTAAATAATTGTTGCTACACTCAGAAAATTAGTTTTCTATTTTTAGGAAAATAACCCTAGAATCGAAATCGCCCTAAAATTAAACAAAAAAACCATAAAATTTCTATCTTTAAGAAAAATGGTGCCATTTGGTCTCTGTAATGCTGCCCAAACCCTTTGTCGTTTAATGGATAGAGTCATCCCAAAGCAAGCCCTTCGAAACATTAAAAGCATGCTTAACAGCCTCGCCAATTCTGATAACTCCAAATTATACAGAACGATTTGTGTTACTTTGCGATGCTAGTACCTACGACATTGGTTGTGTTTTGGCTCAAGAACGCGATGGAGTTGAACTTCCAAATGCATATATGAGCGAAAAACTTTCAAAGGCTCAACGCAACTATTCTGTCACGGAACTAGAGTGCTTAGCCGTAATAAAGGGAATTAAAAAGTTCCGCTCTGTTATAGAGGGCCAAGAATTCGTCGTCATTACAGACCATGCAGCACTACAGTGGCTGATGCGGCAAAAAAGATCTGTCAGGTAGACTAGCTAGGTGGTCGATGAAGTTGCGCTCTTTCACATTTACTATTTTGCATAGAAGTGGTTCTCAGAATGTAGTGGCAGACACGCTTTCAGGTCAAAACGATCCTGCAATAGAAGAATTTCAAATGGTTAAGCCAATATTCGATTTGGAGTCTCCTCACTTCAAATCAGCCGATTACTAGAGTTTGTAAGATAACGTCAAGTTAAATCAGGCAAAATTACCAGACTTACAAGTGAGAGGTGATTATGTCTATAAAAGAACCGAATTCGCTTCTGGAGACGAGTCGCAAGAGAACTACGCTTGGAAACTTTACGTTTCAGCCGGTCTAGTCCCAGATGTTTTGCTTCAAGAACACGATATGCCTAGTTCTGCGCATTGTGGTATGAGTAAGACGATAGAAAAGCTGAAAAGATACTTGTTTTGGAGACGAATGGTTATTTAGATCCTTACCTATATATCCGAATGTGTCGTTTGCCGCTCCACTAAAAGCCCAAATGTTGTGCTTAAACCGCCAATTGGAAAACCCTTAACGTCGGATAGGCAATTCCAAAAGCTATATGTCGATCACTTGGGCCCTACCCGCGTACGAAAAAAGGAAATATCGGCTTACTTATAGTTGTCGATCATAACACCAAATTCCACTTTTTTAAACCCACTTAAAAAATTTACAGCCAATAAAATATGCGAATTTTGGAAGGCACCATATTTTTTCACTTTTGGTGTACCCGAGACCATACTAACAGATAATTTAAGCAAGCTTCGGCGTAACTCACAAACGCACTGCCATATATTCCCCACAGACTAACGCCAGTGAACGCTTAAATAGGTCAGTCCTTGCTGCAATGCGAGCCTACATCGGGAGCGAACATACGAATTGGGATGGTAATCTTAATGCCATTAGCGGAGCTTTAAGAACCACACTCCACAGAAGCTCGGGATATTCTCCATACTTTTCTTGCATTCGGTCAGAAATTCATGATCCTGAAACGGAAAGGACTATGCCCTTTTGCGGAATCTAGACCTTCGGAGTGATGATACCAGATTAAGCCACCCAGACGCGATGCATTTAGTAAGACAAAAGGTTAAAGAGAACTTGAATGAAGCGTCGTAGGCAGATTCAACTAAACACTGCTGATGTGTATGCTAGGAACTTACCCAAAGCAACGCTATAAAAAAATTTAGTGCTAAGCTTGAGCCTGTTTTTATTCCAGCTAAAGTCCATAAAAAACGTAGCGCATATTACTATGAGTTAGTTGATGAAAAAGGCAAAAATCTAGAGTCTTCCATTTAAAGACATTCAAATCAGAAAATAGCAGTATTAACTCAGTTCTTCAGATAATGTTTCAGGAAAGTCTTGCTCTATTATCTGTGGTGTAGTGTCTGTTTTAAAATAAAGGGAAACTTTCAAAAGGGAAACTTTTAACCCACCCCACGCTTAACTACAACTGCATGACCAATGAGGTCTAGACACGTAGGCTAGCGATCAGACCATTGTCCAGTTACATCGAGAGGAAGAAGGCCAAAGCTTCACTCTGATCGATGTATACCCACGCTGTTGGTATACGTGAAGTTATTCGAGAAATTATTTTACAAGAAAGCAGACGTGTTTATGGTGGTGGAATTAAAATACTGTTAAAGGTTAACTAACCTTGTCCAGTTAAAGTATCCAACAATTAAAAGCGAGTTAAAAGTCTTTATCTCGGCACCTAACCGTCTAATAAAAAAAAAAGTGATAGTGATTTGTTGTGTGATCAAAGGTAAAAAAAAGGAATAAGTGAATTGTTCAATTCTAATGTAGCTCTTTATTAGAATCCTCATTTGGGTCCTGCGGGACGAGGAGAGCATTTCAATCCTCTTGTGGTGGCTGCAACACGGCTACGTTGGTCGGGGTGGCGACACCGCTTTTTATGAAAACGCCCTAATATCACTCGGCTTAAGCTCAAGTGCATAAGGAATTGCTCGTATACAAACTGAACAGACGAGCCTTCTAGAAGACATCATTCACCACAGAGGCAGTCAAGATCCACATGTTTCTAACTACTAACCTGCACTGATCAGAATATTGTTGCGTAACTACTCTGTCGCCACGAGGCGATCATTACCTCACTCATACATGCGGCTATATTTAATTGAACTGGCGCCACTGTAAATGACCTGAGTTGTCAAGCCCGCCTAATGCACACGTACCTTATCATTGCAGTTTCGGAGTTTTGTTTTGATTTAAAATTTTCAAGTTCAATATCAAGATAATGAAGTTATCAGCTGTTGCAAAGCTCATTATTAGATTTTTTCTTTGAAAGTAATATTCTTGCTGCCGATGTTAGTTCAAAAATGTCCGACGGATTCTGAAAAGTTTGACACAAAAAATAATTTCCATATTTTTTCGAATTTTAGTTGTTGATAAACCCATGGCAAGAGGCCTCGGAAGTTCGAAAATTTGACTTAATTTTGGTGGCCACGGCTTAACGGTAAAAAGCTGAAACTTTGCACACGTGTCTTTTTTATGCTCCGCTTTAACATAAATTTTTATTTTCCGCTTACTGCGCATTTTTCGACAAGCTCCCATAGAGACGATTGCTCCTAAAAAATAGAATTTTGGGAGAACTTCTTTGTTTGTGGTGGAACCTAAGCCAAAATTTAATGGTATTGATATTTGACTGTCTTTATAAAATATGTAAGATTCAGAAGAAACACATAACTTTTTGACATCAGCAACCAGTTGGATGAAAATTTCTTCTATTAAAATCTCCTACCTTTGGTAAGCTACAACCACCAAATTATATATTTATCAGTTCTAAATGTTCCCCCACAATATACTTTAGTTTCAGCCCAACTGCTGCATTTTATCAAGTAGATGCCCTAGAAAGTGTTGCTCTTGAAATTAAATCTAGTGAGAAAAACTTCTTTGCTATTAAAGGTACCTTGATAAAAATTCATATTTATCGATTTTGTGTGCTCCCCCACCATATATACAAAGGTTGGGATCATCGGTACTCTCCAAATTACAAAAATCTCTTAAAAACTTAAAAACTTTGAAATAATCAATTCAACATAGTGTCTGCTTTCGAACCCATATTGAAAAGGAAATCTTGTTCAATTCATCAATTAAAATGTCTTCATTAAAGTATCATTTATTGGGGCACTCGACCAATCGTTTGAAAAAAATCCTAACCCGTCGCGTGTTGTTGCAAAATCTTTTTTTTTATATTGACAATAAGAACGACGTGGATTTTAGTGCAAAGTTATTAATAAAGAAACTGAAAATTAAATCTATATCTGCCGCAAGAAATGTTATTTAAATAAAAGATTTATATAATGAATACAACGCGCCCTCAAAACATGAAATCGGTAACCCAGAATCAAATTAAATTCGGAGAAACCTCTGGACCAACAGTGGCAATTTTTGAGCGATTCAAGATGGCATGGCCTAACATTGATAAGTCTAAGTTTGACGGAATCCTTGACGAAAAAAGTGAGAGTAGTCTTAGGTGAAATAAAAGACGGAACAATTGGATATTGTCGCCAACAACTTAAGGAATCTTTCTTACGTGCCGAATACAAAGAATTAATAGAGCTAGCATTATTTTTCTTGGGGATAACTCATTTGGAAATATACGTTTTTCGATTCCCAGGAGCCATGCACCATGCCCGATGGATGTCTAAAGCGCTGTACGTGCTTAAAATATTTTTGTTTATAAAACATTTTAAAGTTTCGTAATAAGGATTTCAGAACGATAAGGGATGTATGCCTTTTTCATTACCATAGATGAAAAACGATTGATGTTCCAAGCGCTGAAGAACAAATCTGAGCCTGATGAGAGTACTAGAGTTTTTCGTCTAGTTGCACCGCCAACAAGAATGTAAATCTAAGAGAATGGAATTTACATAACTTCTTCACTGAAAAACATCGGCTTTTTTAAAAGATTTAATATCAGCCTTCAATTCATGGAAGAGCCCCTTCTTTTGGTGTGAGAACGAAACTTATAAAAAAAAAAAAATATGATTAATTATTTAAGAAAAAACACTATTAACATGTTCGATGATCCCAACCTTTGTATATATGGTGTGGGGAGCACATAAAATCGATAAATATGAATTTTTATCAAGGTACCTTTAATAGCAAAGAAGTTTTTCTCACTAGATTTAATTTCAAGAGCAACACTTTCTAGGGCAGCTACTTGATAAAATGCAGCAGTTGGGCTGAAACTAAAGTATATTGTGGGGGAACATTTAGAACTGATAAATATATAATTTGGTGGTTGTAGCTTACCAAAGGTAGGAGATTTTAATAGAAGAAATTTTCATCCAACTGGTTTGCTGATGTCAAATAGTTATGTGTTTCTTCTGAATCTTACATATTTTATAAAGGACAGTCAAATATCAATACCATTAAATTTTGGCTTAGGTTCCACCACAAGGAAAGAAGTTCTCCCAAAATTCTTTTTTTTAGGAGCAATCGTCTCTATGGGAGCTAGTCGAAAAATGCGCGGTAAGCGGAAAATAAAAGTTATGTTAAAGCGGAGCATAAAAAAGACACGTGTGCAAAGTTTCAGCTCTTTACCGTTTAAGCCGTGGCCACCAAAATTAAGTCAAATTTTCGAACTTCCGAGGCCTCTTGCCATGGGTTTATCAACAACTAAAATTCCGAAAAAAAAATATGGAAATTATTTTTTTGTGTCAAACTTTCAGACTCCGTCGGGACATTTTTTGAATTTCAAGAATTTTTTGAAATTTGGACCAGTCTACTCTAGCATACGATGCTGAAATATATGAGTTTGGTAGCCAATGAAATGAGAAATTATTATGAAGGTATTGCGAGTACATGCTAACTGTTTTAAAACCTAAGCAATTTGAGTTTATATATGCGTATATATATATTCGACTTATTACCAATTTATCATTTTATACAATGGCTACCTTACTGATCTTAAATTGTAACTTTTCTCTCTTTCTTCTTTAATGGCCATTACAACCGTTAGACGGTCTGGGCCTCTGCGATTAACGCTCTCCATTCGCTTCTGTTCTGTTGCGAGCTGCCACCAGTTGGTCACACCAAGCTCGGCAATGTCTTCCCGCACCTGGTCTTCCCATCTTAGTGGTGGTCTTCCACCTTGCCGCCTCCATAGTCAGCCGCCTTCGATTTATACCAGGGATGCAAACCACTTGGATATAAGGACTGGTTCAGTTCAGTGGTTCACACAGTTTTTGAACCGCCGGTTCGGTTCATTGCATGGATTTTTGGGCTTACTGAACCGCGGTTACGGTTCGGTTCGGTTCGGTTTGCTCTTTTTTCATTTAAATAACTAAAGAACAAGTATTCGGATTATTTATTAACTAAGACTTAGGTTTTCAGTTAATCGGGTTTGTACAAAATTTCGACGGCAATTTCCGTACCAAAGTTCTCATTTCGCTTTGAAATCCTACAACCTTAATCAAGTGACGAAAACATCTTTGGTCAAACTCCAATGTGGAAAATATTCATTCTACTGATACTTGTTTGGGTGAAACTGCTAACACTATTCAAGATATGCTTAAGTTGATTTTTCTGATAAAAATTCCAACATATAATAATGTTTAGGTAAACGCTAACAATCGATATTTTACTTTTTCATGGAATTGAATCCCTGTTATTGAGTTGTTTGGCAAGCATTACCGAGTTCAAAGAAATTATCCGTTATGTTTTTATTAACGTTTGTAATTTTGTTGTATATTAACTTTAAATGAGATTTAGCTACCTTTTTCCTTCTTCTGATAGCAAGTTTGATTCCTAGAATCTAGGAAATCCAGTTCAAAAACAGGCGGAGCCCCTTTTGCAAAGAGTTGACAATTACTGAGCTATGTCGTCCTCCCTTTTTTCAACATGAATTTTGCAGGCCTGCCAGCATAGAAATACTCATTTTCTATTTCAAGCCAATCTCAACTGAAGATAAAAAGTTAACGTTTGAGTTTTAAGTAAGTTGACCCTCTACGGATAATACATATAATACATACAATATACAATACAATATGTTCTTAGCTTTTTTTTTCAACAACTCTGCTTTTCCAAGTATTTTCGCAATATTTTTAAGCTAATTGCTGATTTTGCTCAATATCCGCCAGTATCTCAATACCTAGCTGAAGTGAACCGAACCGAACCATTTTATTTTTCGGTTTTTGGTTCGGTTCAGCATTTTTGAAAATACACCGGTTCGGTTTACGGTTCGGTTCACAAGCGAAAAAAGCGGTTCGGTTTAAAACCGGTTCGGTTCAGAACCGGTTTGCATCCCTGATTTATACGCCTTTTTTGCTGGAGCTTCTTCCTTCATTCCGGGGACATGTTCCAACCAAACGAAGCGGCGGCTGCTTTATGCGCTTAACCAGGCTGGTGTCCCCATAGAGTTTATACAGTTCGTCGTTTCTTCGAATGCGGAAATCATCGCCGACTTTTAAAGGTCCATAAATAAAAAAATAAATTGAAACTTTATTTTGTATAATTATACTACTTATCTACTTAGTTAATATTATCTGTTTTAAACAGGGACGGTAACAGTTATAACTTTTATTATAAAAGTCCTTAAATAACACAAGTTTACAAAAAAAGGCCATTTTTTGCAACAGAGAACTTTGCAACCGTTCCTTATGTATTTTTGGCCGCTGAACTCAGATAAATTGTCCGTTTTCCTCCAGCACGTCAGGTTCACGAGATATTTGCATTAGAGAGGTATTCTTACATTAGTTGGTCGTGTGGCCACATTAAGTGTCCTATTCGAACCAACTTTGTTTTAATGTAAGCTGCATTGAATGACGTTAAAGAAAAACCAAACACGAAGTTTTGATTTTGCTGATAAGGTACCAACTTTTGGATTTGAACATAAAAAATGTGGGTTTTTTTTTAAAAATCTATTTTTTTTGCAAGTTTAAGAAATTCTGTAAATTTTTCTGCTAATATTAAAAATCTTAGAAAAAAATAGTTGGTAGTCCTTTGTTTCTTCTTATTTCAATTATTTTCAGTTTTTCGATTTCATTGCGATTTTAAAAGTTATTGTCCAAAAAGACTTGTTGGATGGCAGTAGTGGTAAATATTTACCCGCCGGCCTACCCGTTCGGATTCGGCGATAAGCTGTAGGTCCCTTTCTCTTGTGCGCAAAATTTAAAAAGCACACACGCCCATAGATTGAGAGAAGCTTGGCGGCCCTTGGAGCTGTATAGCCAATTTTACATTTACAAACTCAATTAAGAATTTTCGGAATTTCGCGTTTTTAGACCATTTGTTAAACATCTTCCTATCAAACTTTCATAATAATCTTAGCGTCTTCATTAACCTAAACTCAAATGTGAAGTTTGGAAATTTCGCGTTTTTTGTCCCGTAATTTGCAAATTTCGCAATATTTTCGACTGTTCAATCTACGACTCTTATTTACCAATAAGTAAATATTCGCTTTAGTAAATATTCAAATGAAAATTTTGCAAATTTAGCGGTTTTTGGTCTACTCCTCTTTTATATGCGTTGTTGGAGCATAGATTTAATCATTTAAATACTAAGATATTTGAATTGCATATATTTAATCATTAGATACTAAGATAGTTGAAATTGTACATGAAGTTTGTCAAAGCATTAGAATACGTAGAACAATGAAAAAGGGCATAACTAAATTAAGAGAGGCTTGCTGCATCTCTTTAAACATCTGAAATTATCTTGCCCGCTCTTCTCTGATCCTCTCTTATCGTTGTGCTTGGCGCTCGCCATGTAACGCAAGCGACCACAAAGCGACAACAAAACGTTTGCTTAGGCCACTCCTGTGGTCACTTATTGTTCTTAGTTTTTAGTTGCGATTGATTGCTGGCAGCAGCCACACAAATAAACCTTGTTGTGAAACGAAGTGAAGCCTTAGTATTTTTTGTGGAAAGCAGCAGCCAGCAGGACAACTGTATCGCCGTTCGATCTGGAAGGTTTCACTGTTCTAAGCGAAAGCAAAATCGGTTAACAGTTGGTTGGATACCGTTTATTCTCGTCGTCTTTGGGTGTCCACTGAGGGTTGAAACATTAACTGTTTTCGTTATTTGGGAGAGGATTTGTGTTTGAGCTTGTGCACTGGCTGTTGCTAAGCTGAGTTTGGGCGAGTGCATTAACCCCAGTTTTTATGTCCCTTTTCTTTGCGCGCGCTTTGCTTTGACTTGGAGATAGCAGCTGTTGCGACATATAAAGGTGTACATTTGGTTCATTTATCATTAGAAAATTATGGCTGGGGAAGATGTACCACCAATCAAGGAGTCGAAGTCCAGTGCAAAGCTAGTCTCAGTACTACAAAAATTTGACAAGGTGTTTAGCGATATAAAACGCTTGAAAACTGGTTTCGAACAAAAAACCATTTCGTTTGATCTTATTCAGCTAAAATGTTGTGAATCAACTGTTTGAAGCCAGGACATACAGTGGCAAAATGTAAGGGGTCGAAATGTCGAGTGTGTTCCAAACCTCATCATACTTTACTACACAGATATGATGTGGAAAGGCCTCAAACTACTGATCCTGCTTTACAGCAACAGGCTTATGTCAGTCATGTGTTAAGTATGGATCATGTAATCTTGGCTACTGCTGTTGTTAAGTTAAAGGATAGATTTGGTCAACTTCAACCTGCACGTGGAATTCTAGACTCTGGCTCTCAAATCAAATTTATATCAGAGGAATTGGCACAACGTCTTCGTCTAAGTCGAAAAAATGCTTCACTAAACATTGTAACGGTTGGAGAAAAAACCGCTGCCACAAAACAACAGGTGCATACTTCGGTTCACTCTAGAACCAATGACCACACATTTACCACAGATTTTCGGCCGCTCATACATATTTCAGCACTTCTCTGTACTTTGTTTAGGTTGTTCAGGACGTATTGTTTCCCGAGTGCTGGCCACCATACTAGTGACCCATATAGGAGTATGGGGCGTACCACGGCTGTGTAGAGCCAGTGTACTATATATGGAGAAAAACCCCACTTCCGGCCTATAGCCCTTTTGCATGAGAAAAGAGCAGTTGTTGCCTTTTTTATGCGGTCAGTTATGTTGTCATTCCAGAGTAGCTTCTTATCTAGAACGACTCCCAAGTATTTGGCACTGTCCCCAAAATGTGGCTCACTCCGTTGATTTTGGGAGGGATGAGATTGGGAGTTTTGTATCTCCTGGTGAAGAGTACTAGTTCCGTTTTGTCTGATTTACTCCCAGACCGCAAGTTGTCGTCCACTGAGCTAGTGTTGTCAGTCCAGTCTGCATGAGGTCACACAGCGTCTGTGGAAAAAGTCCACATTAAAAATTGCAATGTCGTCAGCGTAGGCCACCACCATGTGTCCTCCTCTTCCATCAAACGAAGCAGTTGGTTAACTGTCACGATCCATAGTGGTAGAGAGAGAGAACACCTCCTTGCATGCGAGCGGTAATACCTCCGAGATTCGAGTACCCCGACCTGCTGGTTAGCAGTTTATCGATGAACCCTATCAGAGGCGTATCCGCTCCCACATTTGCCAAGTCTGCCTTGGTGCCTCTGCGGTGATGGCTCTAGGTTGGACGTTATTGAAAGCACCCTCTATGTCGAGGAATGCGACAAGAGAGTACTCTCCTATATCAAGAGATTTCTCGATCTTTGAGACTAGAGAGTGAAGGGCGGTTTCTGTTGACCTTCCCTTGCTGTACGCATGCTGTGTTTGTGTTAAAAGAGAGGGGTTTTATTGTCTGCCTTAGATAGGTGTCACTAAGTCTCTCTAAGGTTTTGAGAAGGGAATGGAGATAGGCTGATTGGCCTATAGTCATTCTGTTTTACATGTGATGGTTTGAAAGCCTTTGGTATAAAGACTACTTTAGTTTCCCTCAACTAATGGGGATATAATTAAATTTAAGGTCAGCTGACAAAAATATGTATAGCCAGTTTGTTGTGTGCTCAGTGAATTGTGCAGGAAATACGTTATCGGGCCCGGTGACTTAAAAGGCTCGAACGATTCGATGGCCCATTTACTTCTGGCGGCTGTTACTATTTTTATTGTAAGTTCCGGGTAGGTAAGCTGACTCATCGGTCTGTGGTGGGTTTATGGAGCATTCAGGAAAGTGAGTGGCAATAGAAGGTCTAGAGATTCCTCGCTGGAGTCAAGTCCAGGTTCCGTCTGCTTTTTGGAGTAACCCTGGTGATACTGGTGAACTTGCCAAGATTTTCTGAGACGATATGCGTCCAGAGGTTGATTCTATGTTGCTGCAGAAAAGGGCCCAAGATGTACGTTTGGCCCGTCTGATAGCTTTTTTTGTATGTACTTAGTTTTTGTTTATACAATTCCCAATCGGTTGTTTGTCGTTGTGTTTAGCCGTTAAAAAGTAAAAGCCTGCATTCTTTTCTGAGCTTTTCGAGCTCTGCAGACCACCAAGGTGGTTTAAAGGTGAACTTTGTCTTCCTAGGGGGGCAGGCCCTATCGAATGAGTTTTGTAACCTGTAGTAAGCGTTTCTTCAAGCTCGTCTATTTGTTTTTTGTACTTGGGTGAACGGTGGGGACACTTCAAGAATTCCATGCCAGGAGTTTATTGTGCACTTCCCAGTTTGTCTTTTTTGGGTTCTGAATTTTCTTGGGTGAAGGTAATTCATTTGACAGAATGAACTCTATGTACCGGTGGTCGGAGAAAGAATGCTCCTCTAGCACCTTCCATGACTCCATTTGTTCATAGAGTCCATCGGAGATGAGAGTTATGTCTAATACCTCTCTCCTAGTTTTTGTTTTAAAAGTTGAGGTAGTACCCTGTTGGCTATATGCAAGTTTGTTTTTTGCAGGAAATTGTAAGAGAGACTCCTCGTTCGTTTATGTTAGTGCTGCCCCATACTGTGTGGTGTGTGAGTTGGCATAGCCTCTAATATGAGGTTAGTGTTATTTGTGGTGTTTCCAATGAGGTCTTGGAGTAGCTTAGTTGGTGGAAGGTCCTCGCTATCGTGAGCCAGGTAGAAGGATGCCAGCCTGATGGTCGAACTCCTCAATTCAGGCTGACAGTTGTGATGTGCTCCATCGCTGAATTGAGGAGTAAAAGTGTATTATAGTGTATTTTGGTTAAAATACATGTGCGAATCTTACCCTTACCCATGGTGTGGGAAAGTTTGTACTTGGGTGTCCTCAAGCCGTTGATTCTGTCTCCAGAAATCCACGGCTCTTGGACAAGTACGATATCTACCTCGCCCGAGGAAAGGCGAAGTAGAAGAGCAGCGGTTGCTGCTTTACAATTGGAGGTTTATTTGGAGTACCTTCACCATTTTGTGAAGAGCATCGTCCTCCGTCAGCGTGTCATCGAGTTCATCCGGTTTTGTGGAGAAGCTCTTGTTCGCTGTACAGGCGACCGAACGATGGTCCATAATCAGACCCCTCAGGGTACAGCCACAGCGCTCCTCTTCTCGAGGGTACGCTCAGCATCCATCGCTTCATCTGTGGAGGTCGTCGTGGGCCACTTCTTCAGCGCTAGCTATGAGGTCGGCAAGCGCTTTAGTGTCTGTTTTGCAGACTTTCATGTGAACCCGCTGGAAACCGTATTTTCAGATTCCCGTCGCACCTTGTTGGTACTCAGCGGATTCCGTTGTATCAATCGGAAGGTGACAGAGTGGTTGCCCTGGTTGAGCGCTCCGCTCTGACCACCCTCCAATTGCTGGTAGGGGCGCTTGGGTTCATCATCCTTATCAGCTGCAAAATTTTTTCTGGCTCCGTTGGGTAAACGGGTAGCCATACTCTTGCCCTAGGACAGGATGGTATGTCCCTGGCATGGACCACCTTGAGTTTTGCCCCAGGATATGCTTCTCCGACTCTGCTGATGGCGGCCCTGTAGAGATCCACAGATCTTTCATCCTCTGAGCTACCAGCCAGGATGTTCCTCGACCATCCTATGACTTGGCAGCCTGGAGATGTCCCTGGGTTCTCAAAAAGTACATCCAAAGCGACGCGGCTGGTTGCCGCCTCAATCCACTTCCACTGGTGAAGTGGGATCGCACCGAACGGCTGTCCCTCGTCCAGAGCACCCACAATTTGTTTGTTTTTCGCCACCTCAGCGAAGAGAGACTCGAAGTGGGACTCCATGAGTTTTTTGGTTTTTTGGATGCCAGCGGTTGCTGATCATCCATGGACCGGTCCTCTTCGAAGATGTTTGCCCTTTGGTACCCGGTTGGACCATTAGGTGGCGGAATGTTGGCTTGCGGCAGATACCTGTCTGGGTGCGGGCGTCTCTAAGGAGAAATTTGGTATAACCTTCCTTGCCCAAGCTATATCTCTTGTATCTTTGCGTAGTCCTCCTTCGACGTCTGGTCCATCCTGATTGGGTTGGTGGCCAGACGTTTAAGAATCCCTATGCGCCTTCTTCTGACCCTCAAGTCCGACCTTGGTTGGGTCGGGTCTGGTATACACCACACGGCCCTGCTGCAAACAATCTCACTCTCTGCGACTGCGTTGGAAGGAGTCCCAGCCGCTGGTTGCTGGCTGGTGGGTTTCTTCTCGAAGCAGCAGAGAGCTTAGCGTGTTCACAACCAGTACCGCGTTTGTTCCTCCTCGAGATTCAGGAGCATTTCCGGTTTGTGGTTCCGAAACCTTTGGTGCTGTGTTGGAGCTACTCCTGGTGCAGGGAAATAAGATAAATGAGGTAAAGAATGTTTGAATAAAGTATGTTTAATGCTTTGGCTTAGCCATTTGGTCCGCCAGGCTTCCGCATACACCGGTTCTCCATCGTCTGCCTCTGCTTGCCAATGGTTCCAAATTCAATCCCGGTACAATTTAGCTAAACGAGAGGAAAAATATTTTCTTTGGACACTACTAAATTGCAGTCACAATATTTACATACAACTATATAT
>JAEIGQ010000377.1:0-129374 GCA_018904275.1 Lordiphosa clarofinis | reverse complement strand
TTTGGGACATTCTTGTGACATACTTGGGACATATTTGGGACATACTTGGGACATACTTGGGAAATACTTGGGACATACTTGGGGCATATTTCGGACATACTTGGGACATCCTTGGGCATACATGGGACATAGTTCGGACATATTTGGGACATACTTGGGACATACTTGGGAAATACTTGGGACATATTTGGGTCATACTTGGGACACACTTGGGACATACTTGGGACATACTTGGGACATACTTGGGATATATTTGGGACATACTTGGGACATACTTGGGACATACTTGGGACATATATGGGACATACTTGGGACATAATTGGGACATACTTGGGACATATTTGGGACATACTTGGGACATACTTGGGACATATTTGGGACATTCTTGGGACATACTTGGGATATAGTTGGGACATACTTGGGACATACTTGGGAAATACGCGGGACATACTAGGGACATATTTCGGACATACATGGGACATATTTGGGACATACTTGGGCATACTTGGGACATACTTGGGACATACTTGGGACATACTTGGGACATACTTGGGACATACTTGGGACATACTTGGGACATACTTGGGACATACTTGGGACATATTTCGGACATACTTGGGACATATTTGGGACATTCTTGGGACATACTTGGGACATATTTGGGACATATTTGGGACATATTTGAGACATATTTGGGAAATACATGGGACATAGTTGGGACATAGTTGGGACATACTTGGGACATATTTCAGACATACTTGGGACATATTTGGGACATACTTGGAACATACTTGGAACATATTTGGGACATACTTGGGACAAACTTGGGACATATCTGGGACATTCTTGGGACATACTTGGGACATATTTTGGACATTCTTGGGACATACTTGGGACATATTTGGGACACACTTAGGACATACTTGGGAAATACTTGGGACATACTTGGGACATACTTGGGCATACTTGGGACATACTTGGGACATATATAGGACATACTTGGGACATATTTGGGACAAACTTGGGAAATACTTGGGACATACTTGGGACATACTTGGGAAATATTTCGGACATACTTGGGCATACTTGGGACATAGTTGCGACATACTTGGGACATATTTCGGACATATCTGGGACATACTTGGAACATACTTGGAACATATTTGGGACATACTTGGGACATACTTGGGGCATACTTGGGACATATTTGGGACATACTTGGGACATATATGGGACATACTTGGGACATACTTGGGACATATTTGGGACATACTTGGGACATACTTGAGAAATACTTGGGACATAATTGGGACATACTTGGGACACACTTGGGACATACTTGGGACATACTTGGGACATACTTGGGACATATTTGGGACATACTTGGGACATACTTGGGACATACTTTGGACATACTTGGGTCATATATGGGACATACTTGGGACATACTTGGGACATATTTGGGACATACTTGGGACATATTTGGGACATTCTTGGGACATACTTGGGACATCCTTGGGCATACATGGGACATACTTGGGACATACTTGGGACATACTTGGGACATATTTGGGACATACTTGGGACATACTTGGGACATATTTGGGACATTCTTGGGACATACTTGGGACATATTTGGGACATACTTGGGACAAACTTGGGAAATACTTGGGACATACTTGGGACATATTTCGGACATACTTGGGACATATTTGGGACATCCTTGGGCATACATGGGATATAGTTGGGACATACTTGGGACATACTTGGGACATATTTGGGACATATGGGACATATATGGGACATACTTGGAACATACTTGGACATATTTTGGGACATACTTGGGACATACTTGGGACATACTTGGGACATATTTGGGACATACTTGGGACATATATGGGACATACTTGGGACATACTTGGGACATACTTGGGAAATACTTGGGACATACTTGGGACATATTTCGGACATACTTGGGACATATTTGGGACATCCTTGGGCATACATGGCACATAGTTGGGACATACTTGGGACATACTTGGGACATATTTGGGACATACTTGGGACATACTTGGAACATACTTGGGACATATTTGGGACATATTTGGGACATACTTGGGGCATACTTGGGACATATTTGGGACATACTTGGGACATATATGGGACATACTTGGGACATACTTGGGACATATTTGGGACATACTTAGGACATACTTGGGAAATACTTGGGACATATTTGGGACATACTTGGGACACACTTGGGACATACTTGGGACATACTTGGGACATACTTGGGACATATTTGGGACATACGTGGGACATTCTTGGGAAATACTTGGGACATACTTGGGACATATATGGGACATACTTGGGACATTTTTGGGACATATTTGGGACAAACATGGGAAATACTTGGGACATACTTGGGACATATTTCGGACATACTTGGGACATATTTGGGACATACTTGGGACATATATGGGACATACTTGGGACATACTTGGGACATATTTGGGACATTCTTGGGACATACTTGGGACATATTTGGGACATTCTTGGGACATACTTGGGACATATTTGGGACATACTTGGGACAAACTTGGGAAATACTTGGGACATACTTGGGACATATTTCGGACATACTTGGGACATACTTGGGACATCCTTGGGCATACATGGGACATACTTGGGACATACTTGGGACATACTTGGGACATATTTGGGACATACTTGGGACATACTTGGGACATACTTGGGACATATTTGGGACATTCTTGGGACATACTTGGGACATATTTGGGACATACTTGGACATACAAACTTGGGACATACTTGGGACATACTTGGGACATATTTCGGACATACTTGGGACATATTTGGGACATCCTTGGGCATACATGGGAAATAGTTGGGACATACTTGGGACATACTTGGGACATATTTGGGACATATATGGGACATACTTGGAACATACTTGGGACATATTTGGGACATACTTGGGACATACTTGGGACATACTTGGGACATATTTGGGACATACTTGGGACATACTTGGGACATATTTGGGACAAACTTGGGAAATACTTGGGACATACTTGGGACATATTTCGGACATACTTGGGACATACTTGGGACATACTTGGGACATACTTGGGACATACTTGGGACATACTTGGGACATACTTGGGACATACTTGGGACATATTTGGGACATACTTGGGACATACTTGGGACATATTTGGGACATTCTTGGGACATACTTGGGACATATTTGGGACATACTTGGGACATACTTGGGACATACTTGGGACATACTTGGGACATACTTGGGACATATTTCGGACATACTTGGGACATATTTGGGACATCCTTGGGCATACATGGGACATACTTGGGACATACTTGGGACATACTTGGGACATATTTGGGACATATTGGGACATACTTGGAACATACTTGGAACATATTTGGGACATATTTGGGGCATACTGGGGACAAACTTGGGAAATACTTGGGACATACTTGGGACATATTTCGGACATACTTGGGACATATTTGGGACATCCTTGGGCATACTTGGGACATAGTTGGGACATACTTGGGACATACTTGGGACATACTTGGGACATACTTGGGACATATTTGGGACATACTTGGGACATACTTGGGACATACTTGGGACATACTTGGGACATACTTGGGACATATTTGGGACATACTTGGGACATACTTGGGACATACTTGGGACATATTTCGGACATACTTGGGACATATTTGGGACATACTTGGGACATACTTGGGACATATTTGGGACATACTTGGGACATACTTGGGACATATTTGGGACATTGGGACATACTTGGGACATACTTGGGACATACTTGGGACATACTTGGGACATACTTGGGACATACTTGGGACATACTTGGGACATATTTGGGACATACTTGGGACATACTTGGGACATACTTGGGACATACTTGGGACATACTTGGGACATACTTGGGACATACTTGGGACATACTTGGGACATACTTGGGACATACTTGGGACATACTTGGGACATACTTGGGACATACTTGGGACATACTTGGGACATACTTGGGACATACTTGGGACATATTTGGGACATACTTGGGACATACTTGGGACATATTTGGGACATACTTGGGACATACTTGGGACATACTTGGGACATATTTGGGACATACTTGGGACATACTTGGGACATACTTGGGACATACTTGGGACATACTTGGGACATATTTGGGACATACTTGGGACATATTTGGGACATACTTGGGACATACTTGGGACATACTTGGGACATACTTGGGACATACTTGGGACATACTTGGGACATATTTGGGACATACTTGGGACATACTTGGGACATACTTGGGACATATTTGGGACATACTTGGGACATACTTGGGACATACTTGGGACATACTTGGGACATACTTGGGACATATTTGGGACATACTTGGGACATATTTGGGACATCTTGGGACATACTTGGGACATACTTGGGACATACTTGGGACATACTTGGGACATATTTGGGACATATTGGGGACATACTTGGAACATACTTGGGACATACTTGGGAAATACTTGGGACATACTTGGGACATATTTGGGACATACTTGGGACATACTTGGGACATATTTGGGACATACTTGGACATACTTGGGACATATTTGGGACATACTTGGGACATACTTGGGACATATTTGGGACATACTTGGGACATATTTGGGACATACTTGGGACATACTTGGGACATACTTGGGACATACTTGGGACATATTTGGGACATACTTGGGACATACTTGGGACATACTTGGGACATACTTGGGACATACTTGGGACATACTTGGGACATACTTGGGACATACTTGGGACATACTTGGGACATACTTGGGACATATTTGGGACATACTTGGGACATACTTGGGACATACTTGGGACATACTTGGGACATACTTGGGACATACTTGGGACATACTTGGGACATATTTGGGACATACTTGGGACATACTTGGGACATACTTGGGACATACTTGGGACATACTTGGGACATACTTGGGACATACTTGGGACATACTTGGGACATACTTGGGACATACTTGGGACATACTTGGGACATACTTGGGACATACTTGGGACATACTTTGGGACATACTTGGGACATACTTGGGACATATTTGGGACATACTTGGGACATACTTGGGACATACTTGGGACATATTTGGGACATACTTGGGACATACTTGGGACATACTTGGGACATACTTGGGACATACTTGGGATACTTGGGACATACTTGGGACATACTTGGGACATACTTGGGACATACTTGGGACATACTTGGGACATACTTGGGACATACTTGGGACATACTTGGGACATACTTGGGACATACTTGGGACATACTTGGGACATACTTGGGACATACTTGGGACATACTTGGGACATACTTGGGACATACTTGGGACATACTTGGGACATACTTGGGACATATTTGGGACATACTTGGGACATACTTGGGACATACTTGGGACATATTTGGGACATACTTGGGACATACTTGGGACATACTTGGGACATACTTGGGACATACTTGGGACATACTTGGGACATACTTGGGACATACTTGGGACATACTTGGGACATACTTGGGACATACTTGGGACATATTTGGGACATACTTGGGACATACTTGGGACATACTTGGGACATATTTGGGACATATTTGGGACATACTTGGGACATACTTGGGACATACTTGGGACATACTTGGGACATATTTGGGACATACTTGGGACATACTTGGACATACTTGACATACTTGGGACATACTTGGGACATACTTGGGACATACTTGGGACATACTTTGGGACATACTTGGGACATACTTGGGACATACTTGGGACATACTTGGGACATACTTGGGACATACTTTGGGACATATTTGGGACATACTTGGGACATACTTGGGACATACTTGGGACATACTTGGGACATACTTGGGACATACTTGGGACATACTTGGGACATACTTGGGACATATTTGGGACATACTTGGGACATATTTGGGACATACTTGGGACATACTTGGGACATACTTGGGACATATTTGGGACATATTTGGGACATACTTGGGACATACTTGGGACATACTTGGGACATATTTGGGACATACTTGGGACATATTTGGGACATACTTGGGACATATTTGGGACATACTTGGGACATACTTGGGACATACTTGGGACATACTTGGGACATACTTGGGACATACTTGGGACATACTTGGGACATACTTGGGACATACTTGGGACATACTTGGGACATATTTGGGACATACTTGGGACATACTTGGGACATACTTGGGACATACTTGGGACATACTTGGGACATACTTGGGACATATTTGGGACATACTTGGGACATACTTGGGACATACTTGGGACATATTTGGGACATACTTGGGACATACTTGGGACATACTTGGGACATACTTGGGACATACTTGGGACATACTTGGGACATATTTGGGACATACTTGGGACATACTTGGGACATACTTGGGACATACTTGGGACATACTTGGGACATACTTGGGACATACTTGGGACATACTTGGGACATACTTGGGACATATTTGGGACATACTTGGGACATACTTGGGACATACTTGGGACATACTTGGGACATACTTGGGACATACTTGGGACATTTGGGACATACTTGGGACATACTTGGGACATACTTGGGACATACTTGACATACTTGGGACATACTTGGGACATACTTGGACATACTTGGGACATACTTGGGACATACTTGGGACATATTTGGGACATACTTGGGACATACTTGGGACATACTTGGGACATACTTGGGACATACTTGGGACATACTTGGGACATACTTGGGACATACTTGGGACAATACTTGGGACATACTTGGGACATACTTGGGACATACTTGGGACATATTTGGGACATACTTGGGACATACTTGGGACATACTTGGGACATACTTGGGACATACTTGGGACATACTTGGGACATACTTGGGACATACTTGGGACATACTTGGGACATACTTGGGACATACTTGGGACATACTTGGGACATACTTGGGACATACTTTGGGACATACTTGGGACATATTTGGGACATACTTGGGACATACTTGGGACATACTTGGGACATACTTGGGACATACTTGGGACATACTTGGGACATACTTGGGACATACTTGGGACATACTTGGGACATACTTGGGACATACTTGGGACATACTTGGGACATACTTGGGACATACTTGGGACATACTTGGGACATATTTGGGACATACTTGGGACATACTTGGGACATACTTGGGACATACTTTGGGACATACTTGGGACATATTTGGGACATACTTGGGACATACTTGGGACATACTTGGGACATACTTGGGACATACTTGGGACATACTTGGGACATACTTGGGACATATTTGGGACATACTTGGGACATGTTTGGGACATACTTGGGACATACTTGGGACATATTTGGGACATACTTGGGACATACTTGGGACATACTTGGGACATACTTGGGACATATGCGGGACGTAATTGGGACATACTTGGGAGATACTTGGGACATACTTGGAACATACTTGGGAGATATTTGGGACATACTTCGGACATATTTGAGAAATACTTGGGACATACTTGGGACATATGTGGGAAGTACTTGGGACATACTTGGGATATACTTGGGACATACTTGGGACATACTTGGGACATACTTGGGACATACTTGGGACATACTTGGGACATACTTGGGACATACTTGGGACATATTTGGAACATACTTGGGAAATATTTGGGACATACTTGAGACATACTTGGGGGATACTTGGGACATACTTGGGACATACTTGGGACATACTTGGGACATACTTGGGACATACTTGGGACATACTTGGGACATATTTGGGACATATTTGGGACATATTTGGGACATATTTGGGACATACTTGGGACATACTGGGGATATTGGGACATATTTGGGACATACTTGGGAGATACTTGGGACATATTTGGAACATACTTTGGAAATATTTGGGACTTACTTCGGACATATTTAAGACATGCTTGGGACATTCTTAGGACATATTTGGGACATACTTGGGACATTCCTGGGACATACTTGGGAGATATTTGGGACATATTTCGGATATATTTGAGACATTCTTGGGAAATACTTGGAACATACATGGGACAAATTTGGGATATACTTGCGACACACTTAAGACATACTTGAGAGATACTTGGGACATACTTGGGACATACTTGGGACAAACTTGAGACATACTTGGGACATACTTGGGACATTCTTGGGACATACATGGGACAGACATGGGACATATTTGGGACATACTTGAAACATGTTTGGGACAAACTTGGGACATACTTGGGACATACTTGGGACATATTTGGGACATACTTGGGAGATACTAGGGACATATTTGGAACATACTTTGGAAATATTTGGGACATACTTGAGACATACTTGGGGGATAATTGGGACATATTTGGGCCTTATTTGGGACATACTTGGGATATATTTGGGACGTACTTGGGAGATATTTGGGACTTACTGCGGACATATTTAAGACATACTTGCGACATTCTTGGGACATATTTGGGACATACTTGGGACATACTTGGGACATTCTTGGGACATACATGGGACATATTTGGGACATACTTGGGACAGGCTTGGGACATACATGGGACATATGTGGGACGTAGTTGGGACATACTTGGGAGATACTTGGGACATATTTGGGACATACTTGGGACATACTTGGGACATACTTGGGACATATTTGGACATACTTGGGACGTACTTGGGACACACTTGGGAAATACTTGGGACATACTTGGGACATACTTGGGACATAATTGGGACATACTTAGGACATACTTGGGACAAATGTGGGACATGTGTGGGACGTACTTGGGACATACTTGGAAGATACTTGGGACATACTTGGGAGATATTTGGGACATACTTCGGACATATTTGAGACATA
The DNA here is from genome assembly GCA_018904275.1 of Lordiphosa clarofinis. Lineage (NCBI taxonomy): Eukaryota > Metazoa > Arthropoda > Insecta > Diptera > Drosophilidae > Lordiphosa > Lordiphosa clarofinis. The sequence continues at coordinate 120,268 of JAEIGQ010000377.1, read as the reverse complement.
CTTGGGACATACTTGGGACATATTTGGGACGTACTTACGACATACTTGGGAGATACTTGGGACATACTTGGAACATTCTTGGGAGATATTTGGGACATACTTCGGACATATTTGAGACATACTTGGGACAAACTTGGGACATACATTGGCCACACTTGGGACATACTTGGGGCATACTTGGGACATATTTGGGCCACACTTGAGACATACTTTGGACATACTTGGGACATACTTGGGACACACTTGGGACATACTTGGGACATACTTGGGACATACTTGGGACATACTTGGGACATACTTAGGACATACTTGGGACAAATGTGGGACATGTGTGGGACGTACTTGGGACATACTTGGAATGGGACATACTTGGGACATACTTGGGACATACTTGGGAGATATTTGGGACATACTTCGAACATATTTGAGACATACTTGGGACATATTTGGGACGTACTTAGGACATAATTGGGAGATACTTGGGACTTACTTGGAACATACTTGGGAGATATTTGGGACATACTTCGGACATATTTCAGACATACTTGTGACAAACTTGAGACATACATTGGCCACACTTGGGACATACTTGGGGCATACTTGGGACATATTTGGGCCACACTTGAGACATACTTGGGACATACTTGGGACATATGTGGGACGTACTTGGGACATACTTGGGACATACTTGGGACATACTTGGGACATACTTGGGACATACTTGGGAGATACTTGGGAGATACTTGGGACATACTTTGGACATACTTTGGACATACTTGGGAGATATTTGGGACATACTTCGGACATATTTGGGACATACTTGGGACATACTTGGGACATACTTTGGACATACTTGAGACATACTTGGGACATACTTGGGACATACTTGGGACATATTTGGGACATACTTGGGACATACTTGGGACACATTTGGGACATACTTCGGACATACTTGGGATAAGCGCCGCTAATCTCTTAAGCTACCGCGCCTAAAATTACAACGATTTACTCTTGATCTCTTCTCTTCTGTGAGAACCCACCAGCCCAAAACATTTGCTGTAATCATCACGTCTCTGCATTTCGTTTTCTTTGGGCTGCAGCTGTAACTTCTTTACACATACATACGTACACACATACTAAAAGCAATGAGTACCTGTTGCGCTGAAAACTGTGTTTTTAATCATAAAATAACGCTGCGCCAGCCTATTGTTTATTGCTGGCTCTGTGACAACACAGCTCATTCTGGTTGTGCTAATTTTGGGCATGTCGGGACTCAAGTTGCGAGCCTCATAAAGCAAGACATTAGCCTTATCTGGATCTGCCCAAGCTGCAAGCATCTCGAATCGGAAATGAAGACGTTCATAAGGCAAACAAACTCGGAATATCAGTCTCTGTTCTCCGGATTTCAGAAATTACATTCCAGATTTTTGACAGCACATTCCAACTTCAAGAATCTTAAAGTGCTAAGTGCCTCGCCAAAAAGGAAAAAGACACAAACTTTCCTTTCTAATAATAATTTATTAGTTTCAGATTTCACCGCCCTTATGCAATTTAGCCCTGCGGAGGATCCTGAACCCGCTTCAACTTCTAGCACCGTGGCTTCTGTTGACCCCCCTGCAACAGTTTCTATCCACTCGTCCACCGGCGTACCTGCCGATGGTCTTACTCTCATGTCTGGAAAGCCCGCTTCGGCTACTTCGGACAATGCATTGGTAATTGTACCTCACACTCCTGCTCCTGTTACCAGTACCGCTGCAGGCTCATCTGGTGTTACAACGATTGCGCCGATTAGGGAGCAACTTCCTCCACCATCCAACTGTAACTTGGATAATGCATCACGAACCGGTATCACGATTAACCCACCGAGTGTCCTACTCCCTCTATCCAACAATGGCTTGACTGGTACATCTGGAAATCCTATATGGGGTGTTGCACCAAGAAAATCAATGCCAATATCTGGGGTCACTCCCCTAAAAGCAATATTTGTTTCACGTTTAAATCATAGCGCAACGGCAAACGATGTTAAACTCCACCTAAGCAACAGGTTAAACACTTCTGTCACCGAGTTCACCGTCACTAAATTCGTGTTTAAGAAGAAGCGAAGGATGTCTTCGTTTAAGGTTGAAATTCCAGAATCCCTGTTCACTAGAATTCTTGAGCCTTCTCTCTAGCCAGAGCATACAATTGTTAGTGAGTGCATTGGCAAGTCCAAAACTAACACGATCCTCTCATCTGCCTCTAACCTATCAAAAAACTGACTTCAGCCTTTATCATTCACTATCAGAATGTGCGCAGTCTATTAGGAAAGCTTAATAGATTGTATACTAACAGTGTCTCCTTTGATGCCAATGTTATTGCTTTTTCGGAGACGTGGCTTAATTGTTCTGTATCTGATAGTGAAATTTTTTCTAACGACTATGTCGTTCACCGATCTGATCGTTCTACACGTCTTGGCGGTGGCGTTCTTATCGCCGTTAAAGCAACCCTTTCTTCCGAAATAATAATATTCGACAATGTACACAACATTGAATTCGTGTCTACCCGAATAACATTTCCCGATTTTAATATTTATGTTTCTTGCTCTTACATTCCCCCTCGATCAGACATCAGTACATATATGCATCATTTATCTGCAATATGTACCATACAATCACATCTTAGAGATAATGATCACTTAGTTGTTTTAGGCGATTTTAATCTGCCAAGTCTGGCTTGGATGCCACTTGATGATTCAAATGTCTTAGTTCCAACGAGTCCGCATGACTTTGTCCATGGTATCATAGACCTTTCTTTGGGGCAAGTGAATTCTATATATAACAGCAGGCAAGCTTCTAGATTTAGTGTTTGCCTCAGAGTTCTCTAACCCATGGGTCAGTAGAATCGACCCTCTTTCTACCCCTGAAGATGCCTATCACCCAACTCTTGAGGTAGTGTTGGAGATTTCTACCTCTTCAGTGACAGCACCTGAGCTTGGGCCTAGATCAAATCGCCTTTTTCGTAAAGCTAACTTTATTGAACTAAATCAACATCTTTCGCAGGTTGACTGGTCCTTTCTCGATTCTGATGCCAGTCCAGAAGTCAAAATTAATTTGTTTTACCGTTCGCTTAATTTCGCATTCGACTTGTGCTTGCCTTGTCCCGCATTATCCGTAGTACATCGCAAGCCACTTTGGTTCACTCGGAGATTGTCGAACCTTAAAAATGTGAAAAACAGACTACACAAAAAATATAAAAGGACTGGGCAACTGGACGATCATTCCCGATATTTAGCCGCTCAGTCGGACTTTTTCAATCACAATTCCGAATGCTATCGAAATTACCTGTTGAGGTGTAAAAATTAATATAAAGAAAACCCTAAGCAATTCTTTTCATTTGTGAACTCTAAGCGTAAAACTTCTCCCTTTCCTCCCTCTCTTCGGTATAATACTATCACGGCATGCAACGATGCTGACATATCCAACTTATTCGCTGATTTTTTTCAAACAACATACTCTGCTTATGCTTATAATACTTCAACTAATTACCCTTACTCTATTTCGCACTCGACAGGCATTTTCATGCCTTTCGTTGATGAAAGTGTTGTGTTGGAAAATCTCAAATTCGTAAAATCTTCCTTCTCTTCTGGTCCTGATCAAGTTCCTAGCTGTGTTCTCAAGAATTGTGCAAATGCTTTATGCGAACCTCTTTCTAAAATTTTTCAATTATCTCTGCACCACAGCTTTTTTCCTGATATCTGGAAGGAATCATTTATTATACCACTTCATAAAAAAGGAAGTAGAACTGATATTCAAAATTATCGTGGGATAGCAAAACTTTGTGCGATACCCAAACTTTTTGAACTCATTATAACTGCTCAGTTGCAGCATCAGTGTTGCTCTCTTATGTCTCCATCACAGCACGGGTTTATGAAACGCCGTTCTACATCGACAAATCTGCTCGAGTTTACTTCAATTATTAGGGACGGATTTAGGCTGAAAAATCAGTCAGATGTTATATTCACAGACTTCAGCAAGGCATTTGATTCAGTCAATCACCTTCTACTCTTAAAGAAAATGTCACTGTTAGGATTTCCCAACCTCTTGGTCAATTGGATATCGATGTACTTGGCAAACCGTACGCAGAAAGTCTTATTTAAAAACAACCTCTCCAAGCAGGTTTATGTTACCTCTGGAGTTCCTCAAGGGAGTCACCGAGGTCCGTTGCTTTTTGTCTTATTCATAAACGACCTTCCTTCCGTCATTTTAAACTCTCACGTGTTGATGTATGCAGATGATGTTAAAATTTGTATGCAGCTAACAGACCCCGATTCACATTGTCTGTTACAAAATGACATAAACCACCTTCAATCCTGGTGCACCAACAACTTGCTGCACCTAAACCACTCCAAATGTAGTGTCATGTCTTTCTATCGATTAGCCCCTTTTATGGGCAACTATTTCCTTGGCCCGCACAGCCTCGAGCGTATACACGCGGTAACAGACCTTGGCGTATTATTTGGCCATAATATGAACTTTTCCGAGCACATTGGGATTATCGTTAGCAAAGCCAAGGGGGTGTTTGCTTTTGTTAAACGCTGGTCTAAGGAATTTGATGACCCATACACCACTAAGCTTCTTTACGTTTCACTTGTCCGACCTATACTTGAGTACTGCTCATGCGTATGGTCACCACAGTATGCAACATACCAGGGCCTTATTGAGTCGGTGCAGAAGCAATTTCTCCTGTTCGCCTTACGTGGACTTAACTGGGAACAACACCGTCGCCTGCCATCGTATGTGGACAGACTTCGTCTATTAAGCCTACCATCCTTGCAAGATCGTAGAACCTGTCACGGAGTTATGTTCCTTCATAAGCTAATAAACGGTCAAATTGACTCTTGTTTTCTACTGAGCCGAATTAATTTTTCCATCCCACCTAGATCTACAAGACAGTTCCGGCCAATTTTCTTAACTATAAGTAGATCTAATTTTGAGTCTCATGACCCGTTTCGAATAATGTGTATGTAGACAGTTCCGGCCAATTTTCTTAACTATAAGTAGATCTAATTTTGAGTCTCATGACCCGTTTCGAATAATGTGTATGTTATATAACGATTTGTACCATTTATTAGCTTCTGACGGTTCGATGTCGCTAAATGTATTTAATATTTTATCACATTTATCTTCCCAATAATTGTATATCTTTGTCTCCGCCCAACTGATGTGAGTCGAAGCATATCATAAAAAAGTTCTCCTAATTAGGGCGGAGGCGAGGTTAGGATTAATCTGTTTATGTTGACAGCTTTATTTGTCAACTCTATTAAATAAAAATACAAATACAAATACATGGGACATACTTAGGACATACTTGGGACAAATGTGGGACATGTGTGGGCCGTACTTGGGACATACTTGGAAGATACTTGGGACATACTTGGGAGATATTTGGGACATACTTCGGACATATTTGAGACATACTTGGGACATACTTGGGACATATTTGGGACGTACTTAGCACATACTTGGGAGATACTTGGGACATACTTGGAACATACTTGGGAGATATTTGGGACATACTTCGGACATATTTCAGACATACTTGTGACAAACTTGGGACATACATTGGCCACACTTGGGACATACTTGGGGCATACTTGGGACATATTTGGGCCACACTTGAGACATACTTGGGACATATGTGGGACGTACTTGGGACGTACATGGGGCATACTTGGGAGATACTTGGGAGATACTTGGGACATACTTGGGACATACTTGGGACATACTTGGGAGATATTTGGGACATACTTCGGACATATTTGAGACATACTAGGGACATACTTGGGACATATGTGGGACGTACTTGGGACATACTTGGGAGTTACTTGGGACATACTTGGGACTTACTTGGGAGATATTTGATTTTTTTTAGGACATACATGGGACAGACATGGAACATATTTGGGACATACTTGGGACATATTTAGTACATTCTTAGGACATACATGGGACAGACATGGAACATATTTGGGACATACTTGGAACATATTTATGACATACTTAGGACATACTTGGGAGATATTTGGGACATACTTCGGACATATTTGAGACATACTTGGGACATACTTGGGACATATGTGGGACGTACTTGGGAGATACTTGGAACATACTTGGGACATACTTGTGACCTTCTTGGGACATATTTGGGTCATTATTGGGACACAATTGGGTCACAATTGGGACATACTTGGGACATACTTGGGACATACCTGGGACATATTTGGGACATACTTGGGACATATTTGGGACATACATGGGACATATGTGAGACATACTTGGGATATATTTGGGACATACTTGGACATACTTAGGACTTACTTGGGACATACTTGGGACCTACTTAGACATACTTAGGACATACTTGGGACATATGTGGGACATATGTGGGACGTACTTGGGACATACTTGGGAGATACTTGGGACATACTTGGGACATACTTGGGAGATATGTGGGACATACTTCGGACATATTTGAGACATATTAAGGACGTACTTAGGACATACTTGGGAGATACTTGGGACATACTTGGGACATACTTCGGACATATTTGGGAGATACTTGGCAGATACTTGGGACATACTTGGGAGATATTTGGGACATACTTCGGACATATTTGAGACATACTTGGGACATACTTAGGACATAATAGGGAGATATTTGGGACATACTTCGGACATATTTGAGACATACTTGGGACATACTTGGGACATATGTGGGACGTACTTGGGAGATACTTGGCAGATACTTGGGACATACTTGGGACATACTTGGGACATACTTGGGATATACTTGGGACATAATTGGTAAATACTTGGGACATACTTGGGACATACTAGGGACATACTTGGGACATATTTGGGACATACTTGGGACATACTTGGGACACACTTGGGAAATACTTGGGACATACTTGGGACATACTCGGCACATATGTGGGACATGTGTGGGACGTACTTGGGACATACTTGGAAGATACTTGGGACATACTTGGGAGATATTTTGGCTTACTTCGAACATATTTGAGACATACTTGGGACATACTTGGGACATATTTGGGACGTACTTTGGACATACTTGGGATATACTTGGGACATATTTGGGACGTACTTAGGACATACTTGGGACATACTTGGGAGATATTTGGGACATACTTCGGACATATTTGATACATACTTGGGACAAACTTGGGACATACACTGGCCACACTTGGGACATACCTGGGGCATACTTGGGACATATTTGGGCCACACTTGAGACATACTTGGGACATATGTGGGACGTACTTGGGACATACTTGGGAGATACTTGGGACATACTTGGGAGATATTTGGGACATACTTCGGTCATATTTTGAGACATACTTGGGACATATAAAGGACATTTGTGGGACGTACTTGGGACATACTTGGGAGATACTTGGGATATACTTCGGACATATTTGAGACGTACTTGGGACATACTTGGGACATACTTGGGACATACTTGGGATATACTTGGGACATATTTGGGACATAATTGGGACATACTTGGGATACTTGGAACATATTTGGGACATACTTGGGACATATTTGGGACATACTTGGGAGATATTTTGGACATACTTCGGTAATATTTGAGACATACTTCTGACATACTTGGGACATATTTGGGACGTACTTAGGACATACTTGGGATATACTTGGGACATATTTGGGACGTACTTAGGACATACTTGGGAGATACTTGGGACATAATTGGGACATACTTGGGAGATATTTGGGACATACTTCGGACATATTTGATACATAATTGGGACATACTTGGGAGATAATTGGGACATACTTCGGACATATTTGATACATACTTGGGACATACTTGGGAGATATTTGGGACATACTTCGGAATTATTTGAGAAGTACTTGGAACATATTTGGGACATACTTGGGACATACTTGGGACATACTTGGGATATACTTGGGACATATTTGGGACATAATTGGGACATACTTGGGACACACTTGGGACATATTTGGGACATACTTGGGACATACTTGGGACATATTTGGGACATACTTGGGACATACTTGGGACATACTTGGGACATACTTGGGACATACTTGGGACATACTTGGGACATATTTGGGACATACTTGGGACATACTTGGGACATACTTAGGACATACTTGGGACATACTTGGGACATACTTAGGACATACTTGGGACATACTTGGGACATTCTTCGGACATATTAGAGACATACTTGGGACATTCTTGGAACATACTTGGGACATACATGGGACATATTTGGGACATACTTGGGACTGACTTGGAACATACATGTTAAATACTTGGGACATACTTGGGACATACTTATGACATACTTGGGACATATATGGGACGTACTTGGGACATATTTGGGACATATCTAGGACATACTTGGGACATATTTGGGACGTACCTGGGACATATTTGGGACAAACTTGGGACTGACTTGGGACATATTTGGGACATACTTGGGACATACTTGGGACATACTTGGGACATACTTGGGACATACTTGGAACATACTTGGGACATACTTGGGACATATTTGGGACATACTTGGGACATACTTGGGACATACTTGGGACATACTTGGGACATACTTGGGACATACTTGGGACATACTTGGGACATACTTGGGACATACTTGGGACATACTTGGGACATACTTGGGACATACTTGGGACATATTTGGGACATACTTGGGACATATTTGGGACATACTTGGGACATACTTGGGACATATTTGGGACATACTTGGGACATACTTGGGACATACTTGGGACATACTTGGGACATACTTGGGACATATTTGGGACATACTTGGGACATACTTGGGACATACTTGGGACATACTTGGGACATATTTGGGACATACTTGGGACATATTTGGGACATACTTGGGACATACTTGGGACATACTTGGGACATACTTGGGACATACTTGGGACATACTTGGGACATACTTGGGACATACTTGGGACATACTTGGGACATACTTGGGACATACTTGGGACATACTTGGGACATACTTGGGACATACTTGGGACATATTTGGGACATACTTGGGACATATTTGGGACATACTTGGGACATATTTGGGACATACTTGGGACATATTTGGGACATACTTGGGACATACTTGGGACATATAATTGGGACATACTTGGGACATACTTGGGACATACTTGGGACATATTTGGGACATATTTGGGACATACTTGGGACATACTTGGGACATATTTGGGACATACTTGGGACATATTTGGGACATACTTGGGACATATTTGGGACATACTTGGGACATACTTGGGACATACTTGGGACATACTTGGGACATATTTGGGACATACTTGGGACATACTTGGGACATACTTGGGACATACTTGGGACATACTTGGGACATACTTGGGACATATTTGGGACATACTTGGGACATACTTGGGACATACTTGGGACATACTTGGGACATATTTGGGACATACTTGGGACATATTTGGACATACTTGGGACATACTTGGGACATACTTGGGACATACTTGGGACATATTTGGGACATACTTGGGACATACTTGGGACATACTTGGGACATACTTGGGACATACTTGGGACATACTTGGGACATATTTGGGACATACTTGGGACATACTTGGGACATACTTGGGACATACTTGGGACATACTTGGGACATACTTTGGGACATACTTGGGACATACTTGGGACATACTTGGGACATATTTGGGACATACTTGGGACATACTTGGGACATACTTGGGACATACTTGGGACATACTTGGGACATACTTGGGACATACTTGGGACATACTTGGGACATACTTGGGACATATTTGGGACATACTTGGGACATACTTGGGACATACTTGGGACATACTTGGGACATATTTGGGACATACTTGGGACTGACTTGGGACATACATGTTAAATACTTGGGACATACTTGGGACATATTTGGGACATTCTTATGACATACTTGGGACATATATGGAACATACTTGGGACATATTTGGGACATATCTAGGACATACATGGGACATATTTGGGACATACTTGGGACATATTTGGGACATACTTGGGACTTACTTGGGACATACTTGGGACATACTTGGGACATACTTGGGACATACTTGGGACATACTTGGGACATACTTGGGACATATATGGGACATACTTGGGACATATTACATTTGGGACATACTTGGGACATATTTGGGACATACTTGGGACATACTTGGGACATACTTGGGACATATTTGGGACATACTTGGGACATACTTGGGACATACTTGGGACATATTTGGGACATACTTGGGACTGACTTGGGACATACATGTTAAATACTTGGGACATACTTGGGACATATTTGGGACATACTTATGACATTCTTGGGACATATATGGAACATACTTGGGACATACTTAAGACAAACTTGGGATATATTTCTTACATACTTTTGACGTACTTGGGACATACTTAAGAGATACTTGGGACATATTTGGGACATAATTGGAGCATACTTGAGAGATATTTGGGACATACTTGGGACATATTTGGACATACTTGGGACATACTTGGGACATATTTGGGACATATTGGGACATATTTGGGACATACTTGGGACATACTTGGGACATACTTGGGACATACTTGGGACATACTTGGGACATATTTGGGACATACTTGGGACATACTTGGGACATACTTGGGACATACTTGGGACATACTTGGGACATACTTGGGACATACTTGGGACATACTTGGGACATACTTGGGACATACTTGGGACATATTTGGGACATACTTGGGACATACTTGGGACATATTTGGGACATACTTGGGACATACTTGGGACATATTTGGGACATACTTGGGACATATTTGGGACATACTTGGGACATACTTGGGACATACTTGGGACATACTTGGGACATATTTGGGACATACTTGGGACATACTTGGGACATACTTGGGACATACTTGGGACATACTTGGGACATACTTGGGACATACTTGGGACATACTTGGGACATATTTGGGACATACTTGGGACATATTTGGGACATACTTGGGACATACTTGGGACATACTTGGGACATACTTGGGACATACTTGGGACATATTTGGGACATATTTGGGACATACTTGGGACATACTTGGGACATACTTGGGACATACTTGGGACATATTTGGGACATACTTGGGACATATTTGGGACATACTTGGGACATACTTGGGACATACTTGGGACATACTTGGGACATACTTGGGACATATTTGGGACATATTTGGGACATACTTGGAACATACTTGGGACATATTTGGGACATACTTGGGACATACTTGGGACATACTTGGGACATATTTGGGACATACTTGGGACATACTTGGGACATATTTGGGACATACTTGGGACATATTTGGGACATACTTGGGACATACTTGGGACATACTTGGGACATACTTGGGACATACTTGGGACATATTTGGGACATACTTGGGACATACTTGGGACATATTTGGGACATACTTGGGACATACTTGGGACATATTTGGGACATACTTGGGACATATTTGGGACATACTTGGGACATACTTGGAACATATTTGGGACATACTTGGGACATACTTGGGACATACTTGGGACATATTTCGGACATACTTGGGACATACTTGGGACATACTTGGGACATACTTGGGACATACTTGGGACATATTTGGGACATACTTGGGACATATTTGGGACATACTTGGGACATACTTGGGACATATTTGGGACATACTTGGGACATACTTGGGACATATTTGGGACATACTTGGGACATACTTGGGACATATTTGGGACATACTTGGGACATACTTGGGACATACTTGGGACATACTTGGGACATACTTGGGACATACTTGGGACATACTTGGGACATACTTGGGACATACTTGGGACATACTTGGGACATACTTGGGACATACTTGGGACATACTTGGGACATACTTGGGACATACTTGGGACATACTTGGGACATACTTGGGACATATTTGGGACATTCTTGGGACATACTTGGGACATTTTTGGGACATACTTGGGACATACTTGGGACATACTTGGGACATACTTGGGACATATTTCGGACATACTTGGGACATATTTGGGACATCCTTGGGCATACTTGGGACATAGTTGGGACATACTTGGGACATATTTCGGACATATTTGGGACATACTTGGAACATACTTGGAACATATTTGGGACATACTTGGGACATACTTGGGACATACTTGGGACATACTTGGGACATACTTGGGACATATTTGGGACATACTTGGGACATACTTGGGACATATTTGGGACATACTTGGGACATACTTGGGAAATACTTGGGACATATTTGGGACATACTTGGGACATACTTGGGACATACTTGGGACATACTTGGGACATACTTGGGACATACTTGGGACATATTTGGGACATACTTGGGACATACTTGGGACATACTTGGGACATACTTGGGACATATTTGGGACATACTTGGGACATACTTGGGACATACTTGGGACATACTTGGGACATACTTGGGACATATTTGGGACATACTTGAGACATACTTGGGACATACTTGGGACATACTTGGGACATATTTGGGACATACTTGGGACATACTTGGGACATACTTGGGACATATATGGGACATACTTGGGACATACTTGGGACATACTTGGGACATATTTGGGACATACTTGGGACATACTTGGGACATTCTTGGGACATACTTGGGACATATTTGGGACATATTTGGGACATATTTGAGACATACTTGGGACATACATGGGACATACTTGGGACATACTTGGGACATATTTGGGACATACTTGGGACATATTTGGGACATACTTGGAACATACTTGGAACATATTTGGGACATACTTGGGACATATTTCGGACATACTTGGGACATATTTGGGACATACTTGGAACATACTTGGAACATATTTGGGACATACTTGGGAGATACTTGGGACATATTTGGGACATTCTTGGGACATACTTGGGACATATTTGGGACACACTTAGGACATACTTGGGAAATACTTGGGACATACTTGGGACATATTTCAGACATACTTGGGACATACTTGGGCATACTTGGGACATACTTGGGACATACTTGGGACATACTTGGGACATACTTGGGACATACTTGGGACATATATAGGACATATTTGGGACATACTTGGGACATATATGGGACATACTTGGTACAAACTTGGGACATACTTGGTACATATTTGGGACATACTTGGGACTTACTTGGGACATATATGGGACATTCTTGGGACATACTTGGGACATACTTGGTACATATTTGGGACATACTTTGGACTTACTTGGGACATATTTGGGACATATTTGGGACATTCTTGGGACATACTTGGGACATTTTTGGGACATACTTGGGACAAACTTGGGAAATACTTGGGACATACTTGGGACATATTTCGGACATACTTGGGACATATTTGGGACATACTTGGGACATACTTGGGACATATTTGGGACATACTTGGGACATATATGGGACATACTTGGGACAAACTTGGGACATACTTGGGACATATTTGGGACATACTTGGGACTTACTTGGGACATATTTGGGACATTCTTGGGACATACTTGGGACATATTTGGGACATACTTGGGACAAACTTGGGAAATACTTGGGACAAACTTGGGACATATTTGGGACATACTTGGGACTTACTTGGGACATATATAGGACATACTTGGGAAATACCTGGGACATTTTTGGGACATATTTGGGACAAACTTGGGAAATACTTGGGACATACTTGGGACATATTTCGGACATATTGGGACATATTTGGGACATATTTGGGACATATTTGGGACATCCTTGGGCATACTTGGGACATAGTTGGGACATACCTGGGACATATTTGGGGCATACTTGGGACATAGTTGGGACATACTTGGAACATATATGGGGCATACTTGGGACATATTTGGGACATACTTGGGACATATATGAGACATACTTGGGACATATTTGGGACATACTTGGGACATACTTGGGACTTACTTGGGACATATTTGGGACATACTTGGGACACACTTGGGACATACTTGGGACATACTTAGGACATACTTGGGACATATTTGGGACATACTTGGGACATATATGGGACATACTTGGGACATACTTGGGACATTTTTGGGACATATTTGGGACAAACTTGGGACATACTTGGGACATATATGGGACATACTTGGGACATTTTTGGGACATATTTGGGACAAACTTGGGAAATACTTGGGACATACTTGGGACATATTTCGGACATACTTGGGACATATTTGGGACATACTTGGGACATATATGGGACATAATTGGGACATACCTGGGACATACTTGGGACATATTTGGGACATACTTGGGACATACTTGGGACATACTTGGGACATATTTGGGACATTCTTGGGACATACTTGGGACATTTTTGGGACATACTTGGGACAAACTTGGGAAATACTTGGGACATACTTGGGACATATTTCGGACATACTTGGGACATATTTGGGACATACTTGGGACATATATGGGACATAATTGGGACATACCTGGGACATACTTGGGACATATTTGGGACATACTTGGGACATACTTGGGACATATTTGGGACATTCTTGGGACATACTTGGGACATTTTTGGGACATACTTGGGACAAACTTGGGAAATACTTGGGACATACTTGGGACATATTTCGGACATACTTGGGACATATTTGGGACATCCTTGGGCATACTTGGGACATAGTTGGGACATACTTGGGACATATTTCGGACATATTTGGGACATACTTGGAACATACTTGGAACATATTTGGGACATACTTGGGACATACTTGGGACATACTTGGGACATACTTGGGACATACTTGGGACATATATGGGACATACTTGGGACATACTTGGGACATATTTGGGACATACTTGGGACATACTTGGGAAATACTTGGGACATATTTGGGACATACTTTGGACACACTTGGGACATACTTGGGACATACTTGGGACATACTTGGGACATATTTGGGACATACTTGGGCATAGTTGGGACATACTTGGGACATACTTGGGACATAGTTGGTACATACTTGAGACATACTTGGGACATACTTGGGACATACTTGGGACATACTTGGGACATACTTGGGACATACTTGGGACATACTTGGGACATACTTGGGACATACTTGGGACATATTTGGGACATAGTTGGGACATACTTGGGACATACTTGGGACATATTGGGACATAGTTGGGACATAGTTGGGACATACTTGGGACATACTTGGGACATACTTGGGACATACTTGGGACATATTTGGGACATACTTGGGACATATTTGGGACATATTTGGGACATACTTGGGACATACTTGGGACATACTTGGGACATATTTGGGACATACTTGGGACATACTTGGGACATACTTGGGACATATTTGGGACATACTTGGGACATACTTGGGACATACTTGGGACATACTTGGGACATACTTGGGACATATTTGGGACATACTTGGGACATACTTGGGACATACTTGGGACAAACATACTTGGGACATATTTGGGACATACTTGGGACATACTTGGGACATCCTTGGGACATACTTGGGACATACTTGGGACATACTTGGGACATACTTGGGACATACTTGGGACATACTTGGGACATACTTGGGACATACTTGGGACATACTTGGGACATACTTGGGACATACTTGGGACATACTTGGGACATACTTGGGACATACTTGGGACATACTTGGGACATATTTGGGACATACTTGGGACATACTTTGGGACATACTTGGGACATACTTGGGACATACTTGGGACATATTTGGGACATATTTGGGACATACTTGGACATATTTGGGACATATTTGGGACATTCTTGGGACATACTTGGGACATACTTGGGACATACTTGGGACATACTTGGGACATACTTGGGACATATTTGGGACATACTTGGGACATATTTGGGACATACTTGGGACATATTTGGGACATACTTGGGACATACTTGGGACATACTTGGGACATATTTGGGACATATTTGGGACATACTTGGGACATACTTGGGACATACTTGGGACATATTTGGGACATACTTGGGACATACTTGGGACATACTTGGGACATACTTGGGACATACTTGGGACATACTTGGGACATATTTGGGACATACTTGGGACATACTTGGGACATACTTGGGACATACTTGGGACATACTTGGGACATATTTGGGACATATTTGGGACATACTTGGGACATACTTGGGACATACTTGGGACATATTTGGGACATACTTGGGACATACTTGGGACATATTTGGGACATACTTGGGACATACTTGGGACATATTTGGGACATATTTGGGACATACTTGGGACATACTTGGGACATACTTGGGACATACTTGGGACATATTTGGGACATACTTGGGACATACTTGGGACATATTTGGGACATACTTGGGACATATTTGGGACATTCTTGGGACATATTTGGGACATATTTGGGACATACTTGGGACATACTTGGGACATACTTGGGACATACTTGGGACATATTTGGGACATACTTGGGACATATTGGGACATGGGACATACTTGGGACATACTTGGGACATACTTGGGACATACTTGGGACATATTTGGGACATATTTGGGACATACTTGGGACATACTTGGGACATATTTGGGACATACTTGGGACATACTTGGGACATACTTGGGACATACTTGGGACATATTTGGGACATACTTGGGACATACTTGGGACATATTGGGACATATTTGGGACATACTTGGGACATACTTGGGACATACTTTGGGACATATTTGGGACATACTTGGGACATACTTGGGACATACTTGGGACATACTTGGGACATATTTGGGACATACTTGGGACATACTTGGGACATACTTGGGACATACTTGGGACATACTTGGGACATATTTGGGACATACTTGGGACATATTTGGGACATACTTGGGACATACTTGGGACATACTTGGGACATACTTGGGACATACTTGGGACATACTTGGGACATACTTGGGACATACTTGGGACATACTTGGGACATACTTGGGACATACTTGGGACATACTTGGGACATATTTGGGACATACTTGGGACATACTTGGGACATACTTGGGACATACTTGGGACATATTTGGGACATATTTGGGACATACTTGGGACATACTTGGGACATACTTGGGACATACTTGGGACATATTTGGGACATACTTGGGACATACTTGGGACATACTTGGGACATTCTTGGGACATACTTGGGACATACTTGGGACATACTTGGGACATACTTGGGACATATTTGGGACATACTTGGGACATATTTGGGACATACTTGGGACATATTTGGGACATACTTGGGACATACTTGGGACATACTTGGGACATACTTGGGACATACTTGGGACATACTTGGGACATACTTGGGACATATTTGGGACATACTTGGGACATACTTGGGACATACTTGGGACATACTTGGGACATACTTGGGACATATTTGGGACATACTTGGGACATACTTGGGACATACTTGGGACATATTTGGGACATACTTGGGACATACTTGGGACATACTTGGGACATACTTGGGACATACTTGGGACATACTTGGGACATACTTGGGACATACTTGGGACATACTTGGGACATACTTGGGACATACTTGGGACATACTTGGGACATACTTGGGACATACTTGGGACATATTTGGGACATACTTGGGACATACTTGGGACATATTTGGGACATACTTGGGACATACTTGGGACATACTTGGGACATACTTGGGACATACTTGGGACATATTTGGGACATACTTGGGACATACTTGGGACATACTTGGGACATACTTGGGACATACTTGGGACATATTTGGGACATACTTGGGACATACTTGGGACATACTTGGGACATAACTTGGGACATACTTGGGACATACTTGGGACATATTTGGGACATACTTGGGACATACTTGGGACATATTTGGGACATACTTGGGACATACTTGGGACATACTTGGGACATACTTGGGACATACTTGGGACATACTTGGGACATATTTGGGACATACTTGGGACATATTTGGGACATACTTGGGACATACTTGGGACATACTTGGGACATACTTGGGACATATTTGGGACATACTTGGGACATATTTGGGACATACTTGGGACATACTTGGGACATACTTGGGACATATTTGGGACATTCTTGGGACATACTTGGGACATATTTGGGACATACTTGGGACAATACTTGGGACATACTTGGGACATACTTGGGACATATTTGGGACATACTTGGGACATACTTGGGACATACTTGGGACATACTTGGGACATACTTGGGACATACTTGGGACATACTTGGGACATACTTGGGACATATTTGGGACATACTTGGGACATACTTGGGACATACTTGGGACATATTTGGGACATACTTGGGACATATTTGGGACATATTTGGGACATACTTGGGACATATTTGGGACATACTTGGGACATACTTGGGACATACTTGGGACATATTTGGGACATACTTGGGACATACTTGGGACATACTTTGGGACATATTTGGGACATTCTTGGGACATACTTGGGACATTTTTGGGACATACTTGGGACAAACTTGGGAAATACTTGGGACATACTTGGGACATATTTCGGACATACTTGGGACATATTTGGGACATACTTGGGACATACTTGGGACATACTTGGGACATACTTGGGACATACTTGGGACATACTTGGGACATATTTGGGACATACTTGGGACATACTTGGGACATACTTGGGACATATTTGGGACATACTTGGGACATACTTGGGACATACTTGGGACATACTTGGGACATACTTGGGACATACTTGGGACATACTTGGGACATACTTGGGACATACTTGGGACATACTTGGGACATATTTGGGACATACTTGGGACATACTTGGGACATACTTGGGACATACATGGGACATACTTGGGACATACTTGGGACATACTTGGGACATATTTGGGACATACTTGGGACATACTTGGGACATATTTGGGACATACTTGGGACATACTTGGGACATATTTGGGACATACTTGGGACATACTTGGGACATTTTTGGGACATACTTGGGACATACTTGGGAAATACTTGGGACATACTTGGGACATATTTCGGACATATTTGGGACATACTTGGGACATACTTGGGACATATTTGGGACATACTTGGGACATACTTGGGACATACTTGGGACATACTTGGGACATATTTGGGACATACTTGGAACATACTTGGGACATACTTGGAACATATTTGGGACATACTTGGGACATATATGGGACATACTTGGGACATACTTGGGACATACTTGGGACACACTTGGGACATATTTGGGACATATTTGGGACATACTTGGGACATATTTGGGACATACTTGGGACATACTTGGGACATATTTGGGACATACTTGGGACATACTTGGGACATACTTGGGACATATTTGGGACATATTTGGGACATACTTGGGACATACTTGGGACATACTATTGGGACATACTTGGGACATACTTGGGACATATTTGGGACATACTTGGGACATATTTGGGACATATTGGGACATACTTGGGACATACTTGGGACATACTTGGGACATACTTGGGACATACTTGGGACATATTTGGGACATACTTGGGACATATTTGGGACATACTTGGGACATATTTGGGACATACTTGGGACATACTTGGGACATACTTGGGACATACTTGGGACATAGTTGGGACATACTTGGGACATACTTGGGACATATTTGGGACATACTTGGGACATTTTTGGGACATACTTGGGACATAGTTGGGACATACTTGGGACATATTTGGGACATACTTGGGACATACTTGGGACATATTTGGGACATACTTGGGACATACTTGGGACATATTTGGGACATACTTGGGACATACTTGGGACATACTTGGGACATACTTGGGACATACTTGGGACATATTTGGGACATACTTGGGACATACTTGGGACATACTTGGGACATACTTGGGACATATTTGGGACATACTTGGGACATACTTGGGACATACTTGGGACATACTTGGGACATACTTGGGACATACTTGGGACATATTTGGGACATACTTGGGACTTATTTGGGACATACTTGGGAAATACTTGGGACATAGTTGGGACATACATGGGACATATTTCGGCCATATTTGGGACATAATTGGGACATACTTGGAACATACTTGGAACATATTTGGGACATACTTGGGACATACTTGGGACATACTTGGGACATACTTGGGACATACTTGGGACATACTTGGGACATACTTGGGACATACTTGGGACATATTGGGACATACTTGGGACATACTTGGGACATACTTGGGACATACTTGGGACATACTTGGGACATATTTGGGACATTCTTGGGACATACTTGGGACATATTTGGGACATTCTTGGGACATACTTGGGACATACTTGGGAAATACTTGGGACATACTTGGGACATATTTGGGACATACTTGGGACATACTTGGGACATCCTTGGGCATACTTGGGACATACTTGGGACATACTTGGGACATATATGGGACATACTTGGGACATACTTGGGACATACTTGGGACATACTTGGGACATACTTGGGACATACTTGGGACATATTTGGGACATTCTTGGGACATACTTGGGACATATTTGGGACATACTTGGGACAAACTTGGGAAATACTTGGGACATACTTGGGACATACTTGGGACATACTTGGGACATATTTGGGACATACTTGGGACATTTTTGGGACATATTTGGGACAAACTTGGGAAATACTTGGGATATACTTGGGACATATTTCGGACATACTTGGGACATATTTGGGACATACTTGGGACATACTTGGGACATACTTGGGACATATTTGGGACATTCTTGGGACATACTTGGGACATATTTGGGACATACTTGGGACAAACTTGGGAAATACTTGGGACATACTTGGGACATATTTGGGACATACTTGGGACATACTTGGGACATACTTGGGAAATACTTGGGACATACTTGGGACATATTTGGGACATACTTGGGACATTTTTGGGACATATTTGGGACATACTTGGGACATACTTGGGACATACTTGGGACATATTTCGGACATACTTGGGACATATTTGGGACATATTTGGGACATACTTGGGACATATTGGGACATACTTGGGACATACTTGGGACATACTTGGGACATATTTGGGACATACTTGGGACATACTTGGGACATATTTGGGACATATTTGGGACATATCTTGGGACATACTTGGGACATTTTTGGGACATACTTGGGACATACTTGGGACATACTTGGGACATACTTGGGACATACTTGGGACATATTGGACATACTTGGGACATATTTGGGACATACTTGGGACATACTTGGGACATATTTGGGACATACTTGGGACATATTTGGGACATACTTGGGACATACTTGGGACATACTTGGGACATATTTGGGACATACTTGGGACTTACTTGGGACATATTTGGGACATACTTGGGACATACTTGGGACATATTTGGGACATACTTGGGACATACTTGGGACATACTTGGGACATACTTGGGACATATTTCGGACATACTTGGGACATACTTGGGACATCCTTGGGCATACTTGGGACATACTTGGGACATACTTGGGACATACTTGGGACATATTTGGGACATACTTGGGACATACTTGGGACATACTTGGGACATACTTGGGACATACTTGGGACATAGTTGGGACATACTTGGGACATACTTGGGACATACTTGGGACATATTTGGGACATATATAGGGCATACTTGGGACATACTTGGGTCATTTTTGGGACATATTTGGGAGAAACTTGGGACATACTTGGGACATATTTGGGACATATTTGGGACATCCTTGGGCATACTTGGGACATAGTTGGGACATATTTCGGACATATTTGGGACATATCTTGGAACATACTTGGAACATATTTGGGACATACTTGGGACATATTTGGGGGCATACTTGGGACATATTTGGGACATACTTGGGACATATTTGGGACATACTTGGGACATACTTGGGACATACTTGGGACATACTTGGGACATACTTGGGACATATTTGGGACATACTTGGGACATACTTGGGACATACTTGGGACATACTTGGGACATACTTGGGACATACTTGGGACATATTTGGGACATACTTGGGATACTTGGGACATACTTGGGACATACTTGGGACATATTTGGGACATACTTGGGACATTCTTGGGACATACTTGGGACATACTTGGGACATACTTGGGACATACTTGGGACATACTTGGGACATACTTGGGACATATTTGGGACATACTTGGGACATACTTGGGACATACTTGGGACATATTTGGGACATACTTGGGACATACTTGGGACATACTTGGGACATACTTGGGACATACTTGGGACATACTTGGGACATATTTGGGACATACTTGGGACATATTTGGGACATACTTGGGACAAACTTGGGACATACTTGGGACATATTTGGGACATACTTGGGACATACTTGGGACATATTTGGGACATTCTTGGGACATACTTGGGACATTTTTGGGACATACTTGGGACATACTTGGGACATACTTGGGACATACTTGGGACATATTTGGGACATACTTGGGACATATTTGGGACATACTTGGGACATACTTGGGACATATTTGGGACATACTTGGGACATATTTGGGACATACTTGGGACATACTTGGGACATACTTGGGACATATTTGGGACATACTTGGGACATACTTGGGACATACTTGGGACATACTTGGGACATACTTGGGACATACTTTCTGGGACATACTTGGGACATACTTGGGACATACTTGGGACATACTTGGGACATATTTGGGACATACTTGGGACATACTTGGGACATACTTGGGACATACTTGGGACATACTTGGGACATACTTGGGACATACTTGGGACATACTTGGGACATATTGGGACATACTTTGGGACATACTTGGGACATACTTGGGACATACTTGGGACATACTTGGGACATACTTGGGACATACTTGGGACATACTTGGGACATACTTGGGACATACTTGGGACATACTTGGGACATACTTGGGACATATTTGGGACATATTTGGGACATACTTGGGACATACTTGGGACATACTTGGGACATATTTGGGACATACTTGGGACATACTTGGGACATACTTGGGACATACTTGGGACATAGTTGGGACATACTTGGGACATATTTGGGACATACTTGGGACATATTTGGGACATATTTGGGACATACTTGGGACATACTTGGGACATATTTGGGACATACTTGGGACATACTTGGGACATATTTGGGACATACTTGGGACATACTTGGGACATACTTGGGACATACTTGGGACATACTTGGGACATACTTGGGACATATTTGGGACATACTTGGGACATACTTGGGACATACTTGGGACATACTTGGGACATATTTGGGACATTCTTGGGACATACTTGGGACATACTTGGGACATACTTGGGACATACTTGGGACATACTTGGGACATACTTGGGACATACTTGGGACATGTTGGGACATACTTGGGACATACTTGGGACATACTTGGGAACATACTTGGGACATATTTGGGACATACTTGGGACATACTTGGGACATATTTGGGACATACTTGGGACATACTTGGGACATACTTGGGACATACTTGGGACATACTTGGGACATATTTGGGACATACTTGGGACATACTTGGGACATACTTGGGACATATTTGGGACATACTTGGGACATACTTGGGACATACTTGGGACATACTTGGGACATACTTGGGACATACTTGGGACATACTTGGGACATACTTGGGACATATTTGGGACATATTTGGGACATACTTGGGACATACTTGGAACATACTTGGGACATATTTGGGACATACTTGGGACATACTTGGGACATACTTGGGACATACTTGGGACATACTTGGGACATACTTGGGACATACTTGGGACATACTTGGGACATATTTGGGACATACTTGGGACATACTTGGGACATACTTGGGACATACTTGGGACATATTTGGGACATTCTTGGGACATACTTGGGACATATTTGGGACATTCTTGGGACATACTTGGGACATACTTGGGAAATACTTGGGACATACTTGGGACATATTTCGGACATACTTGGGACATACTTGGGACATCCTTGGGCATACTTGGGACATACTTGGGACATACTTGGGACATATTTGGGACATACTTGGTACATACTTGGGACATACTTGGGACATACTTGGGACATACTTGGGACATACTTGGGACATATTTGGGACATTCTTGGGACATACTTGGGACATCATATTTGGGACATACTTGGGACATACTTGGGACATACTTGGGACATACTTGGGACATACTTGGGACATACTTGGGACATATTTGGGACATACTTGGGACATTTTTGGGACATATTTGGGACATACTTGGGACATACTTGGGACATACTTGGGACATATTTGGGACATACTTGGGACATATTTGGGACATACTTGGGACATACTTGGGACATACTTGGGACATATTTGGGACATTCTTGGGACATACTTGGGACATATTTGGGACATACTTGGGACAAACTTGGGACATACTTGGGACATACTTGGGACATATTTGGGACATACTTGGGACATACTTGGGACATACTTGGGACATACTTGGGACATACTTGGGACATATTTGGGACATACTTGGGACATTTTTGGGACATATTTGGGACATACTTGGGACATACTTGGGACATACTTGGGACATATTTCGGACATACTTGGGACATACTTGGGACATATTTGGGACATACTTGGGACATACTTGGGACATACTTGGGACATACTTGGGACATACTTGGGACATACTTGGGACATACTTGGGACATACTTGGGACATACTTGGGACATACTTGGGACATATTTGGGACATACTTGGGACATACTTGGGACATACTTGGGACATTTTTGGGACATACTTGGGACATACTTGGGAAATACTTGGGACATACTTGGGACATACTTCGGACATACTTGGGACATATTTGGGACATACTTGGGACATACTTGGGACATATTTGGGACATACTTGGGACATATTTGGGACATACTTGGGACAACTACTTGGGACATACTTGGGACATACTTGGGACATACTTGGGACATATTTGGGACATACTTGGGACATACTTGGGACATATTTGGGACATACTTGGGACATACTTGGGACATATTTGGGACATACTTGGGACATACTTGGGACATACTTGGGACATACTTGGGACATATTTGGGACATACTTGGGACATACTTGGGACATCCTTGGGCATACTTGGGACATACTTGGGACATACTTGGGACATACTTGGGACATATTTGGGACATACTTGGGACATACTTGGGACATACTTGGGACATACTTGGGACATACTTGGGACATATTTGGGACATACTTGGGACATACTTGGGACATTTTTGGGACATATTTGGGACATACTTGGGACATACTTGGGACATACTTGGGACATATTTGGGACATATTTGGGACATACTTGGGACATACTTGGGACATATTTGGGACATATTTGGGACATCCTTGGGACATACTTGGGACATACTTGGGACATACTTGGGACATATTTGGGACATACTTGGGACATATTTGGGACATACTTGGGACATATTTGGGACATACTTGGGACATATTTGGGACATACTTGGGACATATTTGGGACATACTTGGGACATACTTGGGACATACTTGGGACATACTTGGGACATACTTGGGACATATTTGGGACATACTTGGGACATACTTGGGACATACTTGGGACATATTTGGGACATACTTGGGACATATTTGGGACATATTTGGGACATACTTGGGACATACTTGGGACATACTTGGGACATATATTGGGACATACTTGGGACATTTTTGGGACATAGTTGGGACATACTTGGGACACATACTTGGGACATACTTGGGACATACTTGGGACATACTTGGGACATATTTGGGACATACTTGGGACATACTTGGGACATACTTGGGACATATTGGGACATACTTGGGACATACTTGGGACATATTTGGGACATATTTGGGACATACTTGGGACATACTTGGGACATACTTGGGACATATTTGGGACATACTTGGGACATATTGGGACATACTTGGGACATACTTGGGACATACTTGGGACATATTTGGGACATACTTGGGACATACTTGGGACATACTTGGGACATACTTGGGACATATTTGGGACATTCTTGGGACATACTTGGGACATTTTGGGACATACTTGGGACATACTTGGGAAATACTTGGGACATACTTGGGACATATTTGGGACATACTTGGGACATATTTGGGACATACTTGGGACATACTTGGGACATATTTGGGACATACTTGGGACATATTTGGGACATACTTGGGACATACTTGGGACATACTTGGGACATATTTGGGACATACTTGGGACATACTTGGGACATATTTGGGACATTCTTGGGACATACTTGGGACATATTTGGGACATACTTGGGACAAACTTGGGACATACTTGGGACATACTTGGGACATATTTGGGACATACTTGGGACATACTTGGGACATCCTTGGGACATACTTGGGACATACTTGGGACATACTTGGGACATACTTGGGACATACTTGGGACATATTTGGGACATACTTGGGACATACTTGGGACATACTTGGGACATACTTGGGACATACTTGGGACATATTTGGGACATACTTGGGACATACTTGGGACATTTTTGGGACATATTTGGGACAAACTTGGGAAATACTTGGGACATACTTGGGACATATTTCGGACATATTTGGGACATATTTGGGACATATTTGGGACATATTTGGGACATACTTGGGACATACTTGGGACATACTTGGGACATACTTGGGACATACTTGGGACATACTTGGGACATATTTGGGACATACTTGGGACATACTTGGGAGTGGGACATACTTGGGACATATTTGGGGACATACTTGGGACATATTTGGGACATACTTGGGACATATTTGGGACATACTTGGGACATACTTGGGACATACTTGGGACATACTTGGGACATACTTGGGACATATTTGGGACATACTTGGGACATACTTGGGACATACTTGGGACATATTTGGGACATACTTGGGACATTTTTGGGACATATTTGGGACATACTTGGGACATACTTGGGACATACTTGGGACATACTTGGGACATACTTGGGACATACTTGGGACATATTTGGGACATACTTGGGACATACTTGGGACATACTTGGGACATACTTGGGACATACTTGGGACATACTTGGGACATATTTGGGACATACTTGGGACATACTTGGGACATACTTGGGACATATATTGGGACATACTTGGGACATATTTGGGACATATTTGGGACATACTTGGGACATACTTGGGACATACATTTGGGACATATTGGGACATACTTGGGACATATTGGGACATTTTGGGACATACTTGGGACATATTTGGGACATACTTGGGACATACTTGGGACATACTTGGGACATACTTGGGACATATTTGGGACATACTTGGGACATATTTGGGACATACTTGGGACATATTTGGGACATACTTGGGACATACTTGGGACATACTTGGGACATATTTGGGACATACTTGGGACATACTTGGGACATATTTGGGACATTCTTGGGACATACTTGGGACATTTTTGGGACATACTTGGGACATACTTGGGAAATACTTGGGACATACTTGGGACATATTTCGGACATACTTGGGACATATTTGGGACATCCTTGGGCATACTTGGGACATACTTGGGACATACTTGGGACATATTTCGGACATATTTGGGACATACTTGGAACATACTTGGAACATATTTGGGACATACTTGGGACATACTTGGGACATACTTGGGACATACTTGGGACATACTTGGGATATATTTGGGACATACTTGGGACATACTTGGGACATATTTGGGACATACTTGGGACATACTTGGGAAATACTTGGGACATATTTGGGACATACTTTGGACACACTTGGGACATACTTGGGACATACTTGGGACATACTTGGGACATATTTGGGACATACTTGGGACATACTTGGGACATACTTGGGACATACTTGGGACATAGTTGGTACATACTTGGGACATACTTGGGACATACTTGGGACATACTTGGGACATACTTGGGACATACTTGGGACATACTTGGGACATACTTGGGACATACTTGGGACATACTTGGGACATACTTGGGACATACTTGGGACATACTTGGGACATACTTGGGACATACTTGGGACATACTTGGGACATATTTGGGACATACTTGGGACATACTTGGGACATACTTGGGACATACTTGGGACATATTTGGGACATACTTGGGACATACTTCGGACATACTTGGGACATATTTGGGACATACTTGGGACATACTTGGGACATACTTGGGACATATTTGGGACATTCTTGGGACATACTTGGGACATATTTGGGACATATTTGGGACATATTTGGGACATACTTGGGACATACTTGGGACATAGTTGGGACATACTTGGGACATATTTCGGACATACTTGGGACATATTTGGGACATACTTGGAACATACTTGGAACATATTTGGGACATACTTGGGACATACTTGGGACATATTTGGGACATTCTTGGGACATACTTGGGACATATTTGGGACACACTTAGGACATACTTGGGAAATACTTGGGACATACTTGGGACATATTTCGGACATACTTGGGACATACTTGGGACATACTTGGGCATACTTGGGACATACTTGGGACATACTTGGGACATACTTGGGACATACTTGGGACATACTTGGGACATACTTGGGACATATTTAGGACATACTTGGGACATACTTGGGACATACTTGGGACATTTTGGGACATATTTGGGACAAACTTGGGAAATACTTGGGACATACTTGGGACATATTTGGGACATATTTGGGACATACTTGGGACATATTTGGGACATCCTTGGGCATACTTGGGACATAGTTGGGACATACTTGGGACATATTTGGGACATACTTGGGACATACTTGGGACATACTTGGGACATACTTGGGACATATTGGGACATACTTGGGACATACTTGGGACATATTTGGGACATTCTTGGGACATACTTGGGACATATTTGGGACATACTTGGGACATACTTGGGACATACTTGGGACATACTTCTATTGGGACATACTTGGGACATATTTGGGACATACTTGGGACATACTTGGGACATACTTGGGACATATTTGGGACATACTTGGGACATACTTGGGACATAGTTGGGACATACTTGGGACATACTTCGGCCATACTTGGGACATATTTGGGACATACTTGGGACATACTTGGGACATACTTGGGACATACTTGGGACATACTTGGGACATACTTGGGACATATTTGGGACATACTTGGGACATATTTGGGACATACTTGGGACATACTTGGGACATAGTTGGGACATACTTGGGACATATTTGGGACATACTTTGGGACATACTTGGGACATACTTGGGACATACTTGGGACATATTTGGGACATACTTGGGACATACTTGGGACATACTTGGGACATACTTGGGACATATTTGGGACATACTTGGGACATACTTGGGACATACTTGGGACATACTTGGGACATACTTGGGACATACTTGGGACATACTTGGGACATACTTGGGACATACTTGGGACATATTTGGGACATACTTGGGACATACTTGGGACATACTTGGGACATTTTTGGGACATATTTGGGACATACTTGGGACATACTTGGGACATACTTGGGACATATTTCGGGACATATTTGGGACATACTTGGGACATATTTGGGACATCCTTGGGCATACTTGGGACATACTTGGGACATACTTGGGACATATTTGGGACATACTTGGGACATATTTGGGACATACTTGGGACATACTTGGGACATATTTGGGACATACTTGGGACATACTTGGGACATATTTGGGACATACTTGGGACATACTTGGGACATACTTGGGACATACTTGGGACATATTTCGGACATACTTGGGACATATTTGGGACATACTTGGGACATACTTGGGACATACTTGGGACATACTTGGGACATACTTGGGACATACTTGGGACATACTTGGGACATATTGGGACATACTTGGGACATACTTGGGACATACTTGGGACATATTTGGGACATATTTGGGACATACTTGGGAAATACTTTGGGACATACTTGGGACATATTTCGGACATATTTGGGACATATTTGGGACATATTTGGGACATATTTGGGACATCCTTGGGCATTGGGACATAGTTGGGACATATTTGGGACATACTTGGGACATATTTGGGACATACTTGGGACATACTTGGGACATACTTGGGACATACTTGGGACATACTTTGGGACATACTTGGGACATATTTGGGACATACTTGGGACATATTTGGGACATACTTGGGACATACTTGGGACATACTTGGGACATACTTGGGACATACTTGGGACATACTTGGGACATACTTGGGACATACTTGGGACATACTTGGGACATACTTGGGACATACTTGGGACATATTTGGGACATACTTGGGACATACTTGGGACATACTTGGGACATATTGGGACATACTTGGGACATACTTGGGACATAGTTGGGACATACTTGGGACATACTTGGGACATACTTGGGACATACTTGGGACATACTTGGGACATACTTGGGACATACTTGGGACATACTTGGGACATACTTGGGACATACTTGGGACATATTTCGGACATACTTGGGACATATTTGGGACATACTTGGGACATACTTGGGACATACTTGGGACATACTTGGGACATACTTGGGACATACTTGGGACAAACTTGGGACATACTTGGGACATACTTGGGACATACTTGGGACATACTTGGGACATACTTGGGACATACTTGGGACATACTTGGGACATACTTGGGACATACTTGGGACATACTTGGGACATACTTGGGACATACTTGGGACATACTTGGGACATACTTGGGACATACTTGGGACATACTTGGGACATACTTGGGACATACTTGGGACATACTTGGGACATACTTGGGACATATTTCGGACATACTTGGGACATATTTGGGACATACTTGGGACATACTTGGGACATACTTGGGACATACTTGGGACATACTTGGGACATACTTGGGACATATTTGGGACATACTTGGGACATATTTGGGACATACTTGGGACATACTTGGGACATACTTGGGACATACTTGGGACATACTTGGGACATATTTGGGACATATTTGGGACATACTTGGGACATACTTGGGACATACTTGGGACATACTTGGGACATACTTGGGACATACTTGGGACATACTTGGGACATACTTGGGACATACTTGGGACATACTTGGGACATATTTGGGACATACTTGGGACATATTTGGGACATACTTGGGACATACTTGGGACATACTTGGGACATACTTGGGACATACTTGGGACATACTTGGGACATACTTGGGACATACTTGGGACATACTTGGGACATACTTGGGACATACTTGGGACATACTTGGGATATACTTGGGACATATTTGGGACATACTTGGGACATACTTGGGACATTTTTGGGACATACTTGGGACATACTTGGGACATACTTGGGACATACTTGGGACATATTTGGGACATATTTGGGACATATTTGGGACATACTTGGGACATACTTGGGACATATTTGGGACATACTTGGGACATACTTGGGACATACTTGGGCATACTTGGGACATACTTGGGACATACTTGGGACATACTTGGGACATATTTGGGACATACTTGGGACATACTTGGGACATACTTGGGACATACTTGGGACATACTTGGGACATACTTGGGACATACTTGGGACATACTTGGGACATACTTGGGACATACTTGGGACATATTTGGGACATACTTGGGACATACTTGGGACATACTTGGGACATACTTGGGACATACTTGGGACATATTTGGGACATACTTTGGGACATACTTGGGACATACTTGGGACATACTTGGGACATATTTCGGACATACTTGGGACATACTTGGGACATACTTGGGACATACTTGGGACATACTTGGGACATACTTGGGACATATTTGGGACATTTTGGGACATACTTGGGACATACTTGGGACATATTTGGGACATATTTGGGACAAACTTGGGACATACTTGGGACATACTTGGGACATACTTGGGACATACTTGGGACATATTTGGGACATATTTGGGACATATTTGGGACATACTTGGGACATACTTGGGACATATTTGGGACATATTTGGGACATATTTGGGACATATTTTGGACATACTTGGGCATACTTGGGACATAGTTGGGACATACTTGGGACATATTTGGGACATACTTGGGACATACTTGGGACATACTTGGGACATATTTGGGACATACTTGGGACATACTTGGGACATATTTGGGACATACTTGGGACATACTTGGGACATACTTGGGACATATTTCGGACATATTTGGGACATATTTGGGACATATTTGGGACATACTTGGGCATACTTGGGACATACTTGGGACATACTTGGGACATATTTGGGACATACTTGGGACATATTTGGGACATACTTGGGACATATTTGGGACATACTTGGGACATACTTGGGACATATTTGGGACATACTTGGGACATACTTGGGACATACTTGGGACATATTTGGGACATACTTGGGACATACTTGGGACATACTTGGGACATACTTGGGACATATTTCGGACATACTTGGGACATATTTGGGACATACTTGGGACATACTTGGGACATACTTGGGACATACTTGGGACATAATTGGGACATACTTGGGACATATTTGGGACATACTTGGGACATATTTGGGACATACTTGGGACATACTTGGGACATACTTGGGACATACTTGGGACATACTTGGGACATACTTGGGACATACTTGGGACATACTTGGGACATATTTGGGACATACTTGGGACATATTTGGGACATACTTGGGACATACTTGGGACATACTTGGGACATATATGGGACATACTTGGGACATACTTGGGACATACTTGGGACATACTTGGGACATACTTGGGACATACTTGGGACATACTTGGGACATACTTGGGACATACTTGGGACATACTTGGGACATACTTGGGACATACTTGGGACATATTTCGGACATACTTGGGACATATTTGGGACATACTTGGGACATACTTGGGACATACTTGGGACATACTTGGGACATACTTGGGACATACTTGGGACATACTTGGGACATACTTGGGACATACTTGGGACATACTTGGGACATACTTGGGACATACTTGGGACATACTTGGGACATACTTGGGACATACTTGGGACATATTTCGGACATACTTGGGACATATTTGGGACATACTTGGGACATACTTGGGACATACTTGGGACATACTTGGGACATACTTGGGACATAATTGGGACATACTTGGGACATATTTGGGACATACTTGGGACATATTTGGGACATACTTGGGACATACTTGGGACATACTTGGGACATACTTGGGACATACTTGGGACATACTTTGGGACATATTTGGGACATACTTGGGACATATTTGGGACATACTTGGGACATACTTGGGACATACTTGGGACATACTTGGGACATATTTGGGACATACTTGGGACATACTTGGGACATACTTGGGACATACTTGGGACATACTTGGGACATACTTGGGACATACTTGGGACATACTTGGGACATACTTGGGACATACTTGGGACATACTTGGGACATATTTCGGACAAACTTGGGACATATTTGGGACATACTTGGGACATACTTGGGACATACTTGGGACATATTTGGGACATACTTGGGACATACTTGGGACAAACTTGGGACATACTTGGGACATACTTGGGACATACTTGGGACATACTTGGGACATACTTGGGACATATATAGGACATACTTGGGACATACTTGGGACATTTTTGGGACATATTTCGGACAAACTTGGGAAATACTTGGGACATACTTGGGACATATTTCGGACATATTTGGGACATATTTGGGAAATAATTGGGACATACTTGGGACATATTTCAGACATACTTGGGACATACTTGGGACATACTTGGGCATACTTGGGACATACTTGGGACATACTTGGGACATACTTGGGACATATTTAGGACATACTTGGGACATACTTGGGACATTTTTGGGACATATTTGGGACATACTTGGGAAATACTTGGGACATACTTGGGACATATTTCGGACATACTTGGGACATATTTGGGACATACTTGGGACATACTTGGGACATATTTGGGACATTCTTGGGACATACTTGGGACATATTTGGGACACACTTGGGACATACTTGGGAAATACTTGGGACATACTTGGGACATATTTCGGACATACTTGGGACATACTTGGGCATACTTGGGACATTCTTGGGACATACTTGGGACATATTTCGGACATTTTTGGGACATACTTGGGACATACTTGGGACATTTTTGGGACATATTTGGGACAAACTTGGGAAATACTTGGGACATACTTGGGACATATTTCGGGACATATTTGGGACATATTTGGGACATATTTGGGACATATTTGGGACATATTTGGGACATTTTTGGGACATATTTGGGACATATTTGGGACATATTTGGGACATATTTGGGAAATATTTTGGACATCCTTGGGCATACTTGGGACATAGTTGGGACATACTTGGGACATATTTGGGGCATACTTGGGACATAGTTGGGACATACTTGGGACATATTTGGGACATACTTGGGACATACTTGGGATATATTTGGGACATTCTTGGGACATACTTGGGACTTATTTGGGACATACTTGGGACATACTTGGGACATACTTGGGACATACTTGGGACATATTTCGGACATACTTGGGACATATTTGGGACATACTTGGGCATACTTAGGACATACTTGGGACATACTTGGGACATACTTGGGACATAGTTGGGACATACATGGGACATATTTCGGCCATACTTGGGACATATTTGGGACATACTTGGGACATACTTGGGACATACTTGGGACATACTTGGGACATATTTGGGACATACTTGGGACATATTTGGGACATACTTGGGACATACTTGGGACATACTTGGGACATATATGGGACATAGTTGGGACATACTTGGGTCATACTTGGGACATACTTGGGACATACTTGGGACATAGTTGGGATATACTTGGGACATATTTCGGACATACTTGGGACATATTTGGGACATACTTGGGACATACTTGGGACATACTTGGGACATATTTGGGACATACTTGGAACATACTTGGGACATATTTGGGACATACTTAGGACATACTTGGGAAATACTTGGGACATACTTGGGACATACTTGAGACATACTTGGGACATACTTGGGACATACTTGGGACATACTTGGGACATATTTCGGACATACTTGGGACATATTTGGGACATACTTTGGACATACTTGGAACATACTTGGGACATTCTTGGGACATACTTGGGACATATTTGGGACATACTTGGGACATACTTGGGACATATTTCGGACATACTTGGGACATATTTGGGACATACTTGGGACATACTTGGGACATATTTGGGACATACTTGGGACATACTTGGGACATACTTGGGACATATTTGGGACATACTTGGGACATATTTCGGACATACTTGGGACATATTTGGGACATACTTGGAACATACTTGGAACATATTTGGGACATACTTGGGACATATTTGGGACATTCTTGGGACATACTTGGGACATATTTGGGACACACTTAGGACATACTTGGGAAATACTTGGGACATACTTGGGACATATTTCGGACATACTTGGGACATACTTGGGACATACTTGGGCATACTTGGGACATACTTGGGACATACTTGGGACATACTTGGGACATATTTGGGACATTCTTGGGACATACTTGGAACATATTTGGGACATATTTGGGACATATTTGGGACATACTTGGGACATAATTGGGACATAGTTGGGACATACTTGGGACATATTTCGGACATACTTGGGACATATTTGGGACATACTTGGAACATACTTGGGACATATTTGGGACACACTTAGGGCCGTTTTCTCATGTTACTGTTTTTGCTCAAATCGAAATCCACCTAGATTTCGCAACTGGGTGGATTTTGTGCAATCGGTTGTCCCATGTTGATTGATTTAAAATTTGGGTATTTACGCCACGGTCACACCGGAAGGGCTGAAAAAGCACTAAATTCAAGTTGGCAGCGCCTTGCAACTCGCTGAATTTTTGTTTTATTTATTGCGCGCCAATTTTAAAAAGTAAAGCATGCATTTCACAGAGGAAGAGAAGGATTTTTTTTAACGACTTGTTACCATGATGGGAGATTAAGCAATAGTTATAATACTAAGTTCAT
This sequence comes from Lordiphosa clarofinis, assembly GCA_018904275.1. Lineage (NCBI taxonomy): Eukaryota > Metazoa > Arthropoda > Insecta > Diptera > Drosophilidae > Lordiphosa > Lordiphosa clarofinis. The sequence goes on along the minus strand of JAEIGQ010000377.1, from coordinate 83,312 downwards.
GCAGGCAAATAATTTGGACATATTTTGATGAAAATTTGGCCACATAGGCCAAATTGTGGAACTTTACGGCCACATATGATCAAATTGCCTGAATACAGCCAAATCAAAATGCTTGTTAATAGGTAACAAAATTATTGATACTAATGGCTTGCCAAAACTTGTAATTGACAATTTGCCCATTGATTATGTAGCGCGGGCAAGCAACTTAGGATTCATTTTTAACCAAACGTTGACTTGGAACGATCACATTACTGCTGCTGTCGGAAAAAATTTACGCACTTCTCAGACAATTGTATATTACCAAAAACTTCATACCATCTAAAATAAAAATATTGATTGCTAGAACTTACTTAAATTCTAGACTATTTTATGGCATTAAAGTCATAGGTAACTGGGACGCAAGAAGCCAGCACAAACTCAAAGTAGCGTTTAATAATATTGCAAGATACATATTTGATCGCAACTGCTTTCATAGAATATCTGACTTTTCAATAAAAAATCTTCTGTACAATCCTGAACAACCCTTCGAGCTTTGATAATGCTACAAAAAATAATTCTCTCAAATGAACCTTATTATCTATATGAGATGTTGAAATTCTGTGCGTCAAGAAGAACGAATAATATAATAATCTGCCCGAGATAAAAGCTAGCTAGTTCTGAAAGACATTTCTTTATATAGGCTGTTCGTAGTTGGAATAATCTTACTGATAATTTAAAAACCATAGTAAATGCCACGCAGTTTAAACTACAACTAATAGCACACCTGCAAAATGTAGTAGACTCGTAAGAAAGAAAGCAATGGAAAGAGTTAGTAATCATTTAATTTCCTATTTTTTATTGGTTTTAAATTAATTTTATTTAGATTTAGATTTATTTTTCTGTAACTTTTGTGTTCTTTTGTTCGAGGGAAAAACCTTCTTCTCTAAAATCATAGAATTTAAGCTTATTAATTCAGTTATTTTAAGATTCTTGTCCTGATATTTGTAAACTTTCAATGTATTAATTAAACTTTCGTGACTAACGCGATAATTTATAAGTCTCCCCTGACTTGTAGCGTTAGGATGTTAAATAAAGAAACTTAAACTTAAGGGCATGATAATTTTTTTTTCAATATAATATATATTATTTGCTTATGAAACTATAGGTGTTAGTTTTAAATCCTATAAAAACTTTGTTCATGGCTGTTTTAAACAAAAAATGGCCAACTAAATTTGCTTGTGTGAACTTAGCTTAAGCAATGATCTAAAGGAATTAGTATACGGATCTGTCTCTTCGGCAATGTCTGCAGGTTTCTTGCATATAAAGGCACATCCATTATTTTCCGATCTTGGGTTACTTATTAATAGTTCAGACTTCACTGTTTTTAGCAGCAGTTGTTTTTTTATTTCAAATATTTTTCAGTGTGACCATATGCGCGCATACCTAAAAATACACAAATTTGTTAAGCATGTACATGGTTTTGAAATCAATGAGGATGAAGTAGATGGCAACAAACACCATATAGATGGCTAACCTTGAACATGAGCAAAGCAAATACAGCAAATCCACCTAGATTTTCAAAAACAGCAACATGAGAAAACGGCCCTTAGGACATACTTGGGAAATACTTGGGACATATTTCAGACATACTTGGGACATACTTGGGACATACTTGGGCATACTTGGGACATACTTGGGACATACTTGGGACATACTTGGGACATACTTGGGACATACTTGGGATATATTTGGGACATTCTTGGGACATACTTGGGACTTATTTGGGACATACTTGGGACATACTTGGGACATATTTCTGACATACTTGGGAGATATTTGGGACATACTTGGGACATACTTGGGACATACTTGGGACATATTTGGGACATTCTTGGGACATACTTGGAACATATTTGGGACATATTTGGGACATATTTGAGACATACTTGGGACATACATGGGACATTGTTGGGACATACTTGGGACATATTTCGGACATACTTGGGACATATTTGGGACATACTTGGAACATACTTGGAACATATTTGGGACATACTTGGGACATACTTGGGACATATTTGGGACATTCTTGGGACATACTTGGGACATATTTGGGACACACTTAGGACATACTTGGGAAATACTTGGGACATACTTGGGACATATTTCAGACATACTTGGGACATACTTGGGACATACTTGGGACATACTTGGGCATACTTGGGACATACTTGGGACATACTTGGGACATACTTGGGACATATATAGGACATACTTGGGACATACTTGGGACATTTTTGGGACATACTTGGGACATTTTTGGGACATATTTGGGACAAACTTGGGAAATACTTGGGACATACTTGGGACATATTTCGGACATATTTGGGACATATTTGGGACATATTTGGGACATCATTGGGCATACTTGGGACATAGTTGGGACATACTTGGGACATATTTGGGGCATACTTGGGACATAGTTGGGACATACTTGGGACATATATGGGACATACTTGGGACATACTTGGGATATATTTGGGACATTCTTGGGACTTACTTGGGACTTATTTGGGACATACTTGGGACATACTTGGGAAATACTTGGGACATACTAGGGACATATTTCGGACATACATGGGACATATTTGGGACATACTTGGGCATACTTAGGACATACTTGGGACATACTTGGGACATAATTGGGACATACTTGGGACATAGTTGGGACATACATGGGACATATTTCGGCCATACTTGGCACATATTTGGGACATACTTGGGACATACTTGGGACATACTTGGGACATACTTGGGACATACTTGGGACATACTTGGGATATATTTGAGACATTCTTGGGACATACTTGGGACTTATTTGGGACATACTTGGGACATACTTGGGACATATTTCTTACATACTTGGGAGATATTTGGGACATACTTGGGAAAATTTGGCCACATAGGCCAAATTGTGGAACTTTACGGCCACATATGATCAAATTGCCTGAATACAGCCAAATCAAAATGCTTGTTAATAGGTAACAAAATTATTGATACTAATGGCTTGCCAAAACTTGTAATTGACAATTTGCCCATTGATTATGTAGCGCGGGCAAGCAACTTAGGATTCATTTTTAACCAAACGTTGATTGGAACGATCACATTACTGCTGCTGTCGGAAAAATTTACGCACTTCTCAGACAATTGTATATTACCAAAAACTTCATACCATCTAAAATAAAAATATTGATTGCTAGAACTTACTTAAATTCAAGACTATTTTATGGCATTAAAGTCATAGGTAACTGGGACGCAAGAAGCCAGCACAAACTCAAAGTAGCGTTTAATAATATTGCAAGGTACATATTTGATCGCAACTGCTTTCATAGAATATCTGACTTTTCAATAAAAAATCTTCTGTACAATCCTGAACAACCCTTCGAGCTTTGATAATGCTACAAAAAATAATTCTCTCAAATGAACCTTATTATCTATATGAGATGTTGAAATTCTGTGCGTCAAGAAGAACGAATAATATAATAATCTGCCCGAGATAAAAGCTAGCAAGTTCTGAAAGACATTTCTTTATATAGGCTGTTCGTAGTTGGAATAATCTTCCTGATAATTTAAAAACCATAGTAAATGCCACGCAGTTTAAACTACAACTAATAGCACACCTGCAAAATGTAGTAGACTCGTAAGAAAGAAAGCAAGGGAAAGAGTTAGTAATCATTTAATTTCCTATTTTTTATTGGTTTTAAATTAATTTTATTTAGATTTAGATTTATTTTTCTGTAACTTTTGTGTTCTTTTGTTCGAGGGAAAAACCTTCTTCTCTAAAATCATAGAATTTAAGCTTATTAATTCAGTTATTTTAAGATTCTTGTCCTGATATTTGTAAACTTTCAATGTATTAATTAAACTTTCGTGACTAACGCGATAATTTATAAGTCTACCCTGACTTGTAGCGTTGGGATGTTAAATAAATAAACTTAAACTTAAGAGCATAATTTTTTTTCAATATAATATATATTATTTGCTTATGAAACTATAGGTGTTAGTTTTAAATCCTATAAAAACTTTATTCATGGCTGTTTTAAACAAAAAATGGCCAACTAAATTTGCTTGTGTGAACTTAGCTTAAGCAATGATCTAAAGGAATTAGTATACGGATCTGTCTCTTCGGCAATGTCTGCAGGTTTCTTGCATATAAAGGCACATCCATTATTTTCCGATCTTGGGTTACTTATTAATAGTTCAGACTTCACTATTTTTAGCAGCAGTTGTTTTTTTATTTCAAATATTTTTCAGTGTGACCATATGCGCGCATACCTAAAAATACACAAATTTGTTAAGCATGTACATGGTTTTGAAATCAATGAGGATGAAGTAGATGGCAACAAACACCATATAGATGGCTAACCTTGAACATGAGCAAAGCAAATACAGCAAATCCACCTAGATTTTCAAAAACAGCAACATGAGAAAACGGCCCTTAGGACATACTTGGGAAATACTTGGGACATATTTCAGACATACTTGGGACATACTTGGGACATACTTGGGCATACTTGGGACATACTTGGGACATACTTGGGACATACTTGGGACATACTTGGGACATACTTGGGATATATTTGGGACATTCTTGGGACATACTTGGGACTTATTTGGGACATACTTGGGACATACTTGGGACATATTTCTGATATACTTGGGAGATATTTGGGACATACTTGGGACATACTTGGGACATACTTGGGACATATTTGGGACATTCTTGGGACATACTTGGAACATATTTGGGACATATTTGGGACATATTTGAGACATACTTGGGACATACATGGGACATTGTTGGGACATACTTGGGACATATTTCGGACATACTTGGGACATATTTGGGACATACTTGGAACATACTTGGAACATATTTGGGACATACTTGGGACATACTTGGGACATATTTCAGACATACTTGGGACATACTTGGGACATACTTGGGCATACTTGGGACATACTTGGGACATACTTGGGACATACTTGGGACATACTTGGGACATACTTGGGATATATTTGGGACATTCTTGGGACATACTTGGGACTTATTTGGGACATACTTGGGACATACTTGGGACATATTTCTGACATACTTGGGAGATATTTGGGACATACTTGGGACATACTTGGGACATATTTGGGACATTCTTGGGACATACTTGGAACATATTTGGGACATATTTGGGACATATTTGAGACATACTTGGGACATACATGGGACATTGTTGGGACATACTAGGGACATATTTCGGACATACATGGGACATATTTGGGACATACTTGGGCATACTTAGGACATACTTGGGACATACTTGGGACATAATTGGGACATACTTGGGACATAGTTGGGACATACATGGGACATATTTCGGCCATACTTGGCACATATTTGGGACATACTTGGGACATACTTGGGACTTATTTGGGACATACTTGGGACATACTTGGGAAATACTTGGGACATAGTTGGGACATACATGGGACATATTTCGGCCATATTTGGGACATAATTGCGACATACTTGGAACATACTTGGAACATATTTGGGACATACTTGGGACATACTTGGGACATATTTGGGACATACTTGGGACATACTTGGGACATACTTGGGACATATTTGGGACACACTTAGGACATACTTGGGAAATACTTGGGACATACTTGGGACATATTTCAGACATACTTGGGACATACTTGGGCATACTTGGGGCATACTTGGGACATACTTGGGACATACTTGGGACATACTTGGGACATACTTGGGACATATATAGGACATACTTGGGACATACTTGGGACATTTTTGGGATATATTTGGGACAAACTTGGGAAATACTTGGGTCATACTTGGGACATATTTCGGACATATTTGGGACATATTTGGGACATATTTGGGACATATTTGGGACATCCTTGGGCATACTTGGGACATAGTTGGGCCATACTTGGGACATATTTGGGGCATACTTGGGACATAGTTGGGACATACTTGGGACATACTTGGGAAATACTTGGGACATACTAGGGACATATTTCGGACATACATGGGACATATTTGGGACATACTTGGGCATACTTAGGACATACTTGGGACATACTTGGGACATAATTGGGACATACTTGGGACATACTTGGGATATATTTGGGACATTCTTGGGACATACTTGGGACTTATTTGGGACATACTTGGGACATACTTGGGACATATTTCTGACATACTTGGGAGATATTTGGGACATACTTGGGACATATTTCGGACATACTTGGGACATATTTGGGACATACTTGGAACATACTTGGGACATACTTGGGACATACTTGGGACATACTTGGGACATACTTGGGACATACTTGGGATATATTTGGGACATACTTGGGACATACTTGGGACATACTTGGGACATAGAAGGGACATACTTCAGACATACTTGGGACATACTTGGGACATATATGGGACATAGATGGAACATACTTGAAACATACTTGGAACATACTTGGGACATACTTGGGACATACTTGAGACATACTTGGAACATACTTGGGACATACTTGGGACATACTTGAGACATACTTGGGACATACTTGGGACATACTTGGGACATATTTGGGACATTCTTGGGACATACTTGGAACATATTTGGGACATATTTGGGACATATTTGAGACATACTTGGGACATAAATGGGACATAGTTGGGACATACTTGGGACATGTTTCGGACATACTTGGGACATATTTGGGACATACTTGGAACATACTTGGGACATATTTGGGACACACTTAGGGCCGTTTTCTCATGTTACTGTTTTTGCTCAAATCGAAATCCACCTAGATTTCGCAACTGGGTGGATTTTGTGCAATCGGTTGTCCCATGTTGATTGATTTAAAATTTGGGTATTTACGCCACGGTCACACCGGAAGGGCTGAAAAAGCACTAAATTCAAGTTGGCAGCGCCTTGCAACTCGCTGAATTTTTGTTTTATTTATTGCGCGCCAATTTTAAAAAGTAAAGCATGCATTTCACAGAGGAAGAGAAGGATTTTTTTTAACGACTTGTTACCATGATGGGAGATTAAGCAATAGTTATAATACTAAGTTCATGCAGGCAAATAATTTGGACATATTTTGATGAAAATTTGGCCACATAGGCCAAATTGTGGAACTTTACGGCCACATATGATCAAATTGCCTGAATACAGCCAAATCAAAATGCTTGTTAATAGGTAACAAAATTATTGATACTAATGGCTTGCCAAAACTTGTAATTGACAATTTGCCCATTGATTATGTAGCGCGGGCAAGCAACTTAGGATTCATTTTTAACCAAACGTTGACTTGGAACGATCACATTACTGCTGCTGTCGGAAAAATTTACGCACTTCTCAGACAATTGTATATTACCAAAAACTTCATACCATCTAAAATAAAAATATTGATTGCTAGAACTTACTTAAATTCTAGACTATTTTATGGCATTAAAGTCATAGGTAACTGGGACGCAAGAAGCCAGCACAAACTCAAAGTAGCGTTTAATAATATTGCAAGATACATATTTGATCGCAACTGCTTTCATAGAATATCTGACTTTTCAATAAAAAATCTTCTGTACAATCCTGAACAACCCTTCGAGCTTTGATAATGCTACAAAAAATAATTCTCTCAAATGAACCTTATTATCTATATGAGATGTTGAAATTCTGTGCGTCAAGAAGAACGAATAATATAATAATCTGCCCGAGATAAAAGCTAGCTAGTTCTGAAAGACATTTCTTTATATAGGCTGTTCGTAGTTGGAATAATCTTCCTGATAATTTAAAAACCATAGTAAATGCCACGCAGTTTAAACTACAACTAATAGCACACCTGCAAAATGTAGTAGACTCGTAAGAAAGAAAGCAAGGGAAAGAGTTAGTAATCATTTAATTTCCTATTTTTTATTGGTTTTAAATTAATTTTATTTAGATTTAGATTTATTTTTCTGTAACTTTTGTGTTCTTTTGTTCGAGGGAAAAACCTTCTTCTCTAAAATCATAGAATTTAAGCTTATTAATTCAGTTATTTTAAGATTCTTGTCCTGATATTTGTAAACTTTCAATGTATTAATTAAACTTTCGTGACTAACGCGATAATTTATAAGTCTACCCTGACTTGTAGCGTTGGGATGTTAAATAAATAAACTTAAACTTAAGAGCATGATAATTTTTTTTCAATATAATATATATTATTTGCTTATGAAACTATAGGTGTTAGTTTTAAATCCTATAAAAACTTTGTTCATGGCTGTTTTAAACAAAAAATGGCCAACTAAATTTGCTTGTGTGAACTTAGCTTAAGCAATGATCTAAAGGAATTAGTATACGGATCTGTCTCTTCGGCAATGTCTGCAGGTTTCTTGCATATAAAGGCACATCCATTATTTTCCGATCTTGGGTTACTTATTAATAGTTCAGACTTCACTGTTTTTAGCAGCAGTTGTTTTTTTATTTCAAATATTTTTCAGTGTGACCATATGCGCGCATACCTAAAAATACACAAATTTGTTAAGCATGTACATGGTTTTGAAATCAATGAGGATGAAGTAGATGGCAACAAACACCATATAGATGGCTAACCTTGAACATGAGCAAAGCAAATACAGCAAATCCACCTAGATTTTCAAAAACAGCAACATGAGAAAACGGCCCTTAGGACATACTTGGGAAATACTTGGGACATATTTCAGACATACTTGGGACATACTTGGGACATACTTGGGCATACTTGGGACATACTTGGGACATACTTGGGACATACTTGGGACATACTTGGGACATATTTGGGACATTCTTGGGACATACTTGGGACTTATTTGGGACATACTTGGGACATACTTGGGACATATTTCTGACATACTTGGGACATATTTGGGACATACTTGGGACATACTTGGGACATACTTGGGACATATTTGGGACATTCTTGGGACATACTTGGAACATATTTGGGACATATTTGGGACATATTTGAGACATACTTGGGACATACATGGGACATAGTTGGGACATACTTGGGACATATTTCGGACATACTTGGGACATATTTGGGACATACTTGGAACATACTTGGAACATATTTGGGACATACTTGGGACATACTTGGGACATATTTGGGACATTCTTGGGACATACTTGGGACATATTTGGGACACACTTAGGACATACTTGGGAAATACTTGGGACATACTTGGGACATATTTCAGACATACTTGGGACATACTTGGGACATACTTGGGACATACTTGGGCATACTTGGGACATACTTGGGACATACTTGGGACATACTTGGGACATATATAGGACATACTTGGGACATACTTGGGACATTTTTGGGACATATTTGGGACAAACTTGGGAAATACTTGGGACATACTTGGGACATATTTCGGACATATTTGGGACATATTTGGGACATATTTGGGACATCCTTGGGCATACTTGGGACATAGTTGGGACATACTTGGGACATATTTGGGGCATACTTGGGACATAGTTGGGACATACTTGGGACATATATGGGACATACTTGGGACATACTTGGGATATATTTGGGACATTCTTGGGACTTACTTGGGACTTATTTGGGACATACTTGGGACATACTTGGGAAATACTTGGGACATACTAGGGACATATTTCGGACATACATGGGACATATTTGGGACATACTTGGGCATACTTAGGACATACTTGGGACATACTTGGGACATAATTGGGACATACTTGGGACATAGTTGGGACATACATGGGACATATTTCGGCCATACTTGGCACATATTTGGGACATACTTGGGACATACTTGGGACATACTTGGGACATACTTGGGACATACTTGGGACATACTTGGGACATACTTGGGATATATTTGAGACATTCTTGGGACATACTTGGGACTTATTTGGGACATACTTGGGACATACTTGGGACATATTTCTGACATACTTGGGAGATATTTGGGACATACTTGGGAAAATTTGGCCACATAGGCCAAATTGTGGAACTTTACGGCCACATATGATCAAATTGCCTGAATACAGCCAAATCAAAATGCTTGTTAATAGGTAACAAAATTATTGATACTAATGGCTTGCCAAAACTTGTAATTGACAATTTGCCCATTGATTATGTAGCGCGGGCAAGCAACTTAGGATTCATTTTTAACCAAACGTTGATTGGAACGATCACATTACTGCTGCTGTCGGAAAAATTTACGCACTTCTCAGACAATTGTATATTACCAAAAACTTCATACCATCTAAAATAAAAATATTGATTGCTAGAACTTACTTAAATTCAAGACTATTTTATGGCATTAAAGTCATAGGTAACTGGGACGCAAGAAGCCAGCACAAACTCAAAGTAGCGTTTAATAATATTGCAAGGTACATATTTGATCGCAACTGCTTTCATAGAATATCTGACTTTTCAATAAAAAATCTTCTGTACAATCCTGAACAACCCTTCGAGCTTTGATAATGCTACAAAAAATAATTCTCTCAAATGAACCTTATTATCTATATGAGATGTTGAAATTCTGTGCGTCAAGAAGAACGAATAATATAATAATCTGCCCGAGATAAAAGCTAGCAAGTTCTGAAAGACATTTCTTTATATAGGCTGTTCGTAGTTGGAATAATCTTCCTGATAATTTAAAAACCATAGTAAATGCCACGCAGTTTAAACTACAACTAATAGCACACCTGCAAAATGTAGTAGACTCGTAAGAAAGAAAGCAAGGGAAAGAGTTAGTAATCATTTAATTTCCTATTTTTTATTGGTTTTAAATTAATTTTATTTAGATTTAGATTTATTTTTCTGTAACTTTTGTGTTCTTTTGTTCGAGGGAAAAACCTTCTTCTCTAAAATCATAGAATTTAAGCTTATTAATTCAGTTATTTTAAGATTCTTGTCCTGATATTTGTAAACTTTCAATGTATTAATTAAACTTTCGTGACTAACGCGATAATTTATAAGTCTACCCTGACTTGTAGCGTTGGGATGTTAAATAAATAAACTTAAGCTTAAGAGCATGATAATTTTTTTTCAATATAATATATATTATTTGCTTATGAAACTATAGGTGTTAGTTTTAAATCCTATAAAAACTTTATTCATGGCTGTTTTAAACAAAAAATGGCCAACTAAATTTGCTTGTGTGAACTTAGCTTAAGCAATGATCTAAAGGAATTAGTATACGGATCTGTCTCTTCGGCAATGTCTGCAGGTTTCTTGCATATAAAGGCACATCCATTATTTTCCGATCTTGGGTTACTTATTAATAGTTCAGACTTCACTATTTTTAGCAGCAGTTGTTTTTTTTATTTCAAATATTTTTCAGTGTGACCATATGCGCGCATACCTAAAAATACACAAATTTGTTAAGCATGTACATGGTTTTGAAATCAATGAGGATGAAGTAGATGGCAACAAACACCATATAGATGGCTAACCTTGAACATGAGCAAAGCAAATACAGCAAATCCACCTAGATTTTCAAAAACAGCAACATGAGAAAACGGCCCTTAGGACATACTTGGGAAATACTTGGGACATATTTCAGACATACTTGGGACATACTTGGGACATACTTGGGCATACTTGGGACATACTTGGGACATACTTGGGACATACTTGGGACATACTTGGGACATACTTGGGGTATATTTGGGACATTCTTGGGACATACTTGGGACTTATTTGGGACATACTTGGGACATACTTGGGACATATTTCTGATATACTTGGGAGATATTTGGGACATACTTGGGACATACTTGGGACATACTTGGGACATATTTGGGACATTCTTGGGACATACTTGGAACATATTTGGGACATATTTGGGACATATTTGAGACATACTTGGGACATACATGGGACATTGTTGGGACATACTTGGGACATATTTCGGACATACTTGGGACATATTTGGGACATACTTGGAACATACTTGGAACATATTTGGGACATACTTGGGACATACTTGGGACATATTTCAGACATACTTGGGACATACTTGGGACATACTTGGGCATACTTGGGACATACTTGGGACATACTTGGGACATACTTGGGACATACTTGGGACATACTTGGGATATATTTGGGACATTCTTGGGACATACTTGGGACTTATTTGGGACATACTTGGGACATACTTGGGACATATTTCTGACATACTTGGGAGATATTTGGGACATACTTGGGACATACTTGGGACATATTTGGGACATTCTTGGGACATACTTGGAACATATTTGGGACATATTTGGGACATATTTGAGACATACTTGGGACATACATGGGACATTGTTGGGACATACTAGGGACATATTTCGGACATACATGGGACATATTTGGGACATACTTGGGCATACTTAGGACATACTTGGGACATACTTGGGACATAATTGGGACATACTTGGGACATAGTTGGGACATACATGGGACATATTTCGGCCATACTTGGCACATATTTGGGACATACTTGGGACATACTTGGGACTTATTTGGGACATACTTGGGACATACTTGGGAAATACTTGGGACATAGTTGGGACATACATGGGACATATTTCGGCCATATTTGGGACATAATTGCGACATACTTGGAACATACTTGGAACATATTTGGGACATACTTGGGACATACTTGGGACATATTTGGGACATACTTGGGACATACTTGGGACATACTTGGGACATATTTGGGACACACTTAGGACATACTTGGGAAATACTTGGGACATACTTGGGACATATTTCAGACATACTTGGGACATACTTGGGCATACTTGGGGCATACTTGGGACATACTTGGGACATACTTGGGACATACTTGGGACATATTTAGGACATACTTGGGACATACTTGGGACATTTTGGGATATATTTGGGACAAACTTGGGAAATACTTGGGTCATACTTGGGACATATTTCGGACATATTTGGGACATATTTGGGACATATTTGGGACATATTTGGGACATCCTTGGGCATACTTGGGACATAGTTGGGCCATACTTGGGACATATTTGGGACATACTTGGGACATACTTGGGACATACTTGGGACATACTTGGGAAATACTTGGGACATACTAGGGACATATTTCGGACATACATGGGACATATTTGGGACATACTTGGGCATACTTGGGACATACTTGGGACATACTTGGGACATACTTGGGACATACTTGGGACATACTTGGGATATATTTGGGACATTCTTGGGACATACTTGGGACATATTTGGGACATACTTGGGACATACTTGGGACATATTTCTGACATACTTGGGACATATTTGGGACATACTTGGGACATATTTCGGACATACTTGGGACATATTTGGGACATACTTGGAACATACTTGGGACATACTTGGGACATACTTGGGACATACTTGGGACATACTTGGGACATACTTGGGATATATTTGGGACATTCTTGGGACATTCTTGGGACATACTTGGGACATAGAAGGGACATACTTCAGACATACTTGGGACATACTTGGGACATATATGGGACATAGATGGAACATACTTGGAACATACTTGGAACATACTTGGGACATACTTGGGACATACTTGAGACATACTTGGAACATACTTGGGACATACTTGGGACATACTTGGGACATACTTGGGACATACTTGGGACATACTTGGGACATACTTGGGACATACTTGGGACATACTTGGGACATATTTGGGACATTCTTGGAACATACTTGGGACATATTTGGGACATACTTGGGACATACTTGGGACATACTTGGGACATATTTGGGACATACTTGGGACATATTTCGGACATACTTGGGACATATTTGGGACATACTTGGAACATACTTGGAACATATTTGGGACATACTTGGGACATACTTGGGACATATTTGGGACATTCTTGGGACATACTTGGGACATATTTGGGACACACTTAGGACATACTTGGGAAATACTTGGGACATACTTGGGACATATTTCAGACATACTTGGGACATACTTGGGACATACTTGGGCATACTTGGGACATACTTGGGACATACTTGGGACATACTTCAGACATACTTGGGACATATTTGGGACATTCTTGGGACATACTTGGAACATATTTGGGACATATTTGAGACATACTTGGGACATACATGGGACATAGTTGGGACATACTTGGGACATATTTCGGACATACTTGGGACATATTTGGGACATACTTGGAACATACTTGGAACATATTTGGGACATACTTGGGACATACTTGGGACATATTTGGGACATTCTTGGGACATACTTGGGACATATTTGGGACACACTTAGGGCCGTTTTCTCATGTTACTGTTTTTGCTCAAATCGAAATCCACCTAGATTTCGCAACTGGGTGGATTTTGTGCAATCGGTTGTCTCATGTTGATTGATTTAAAATTTGGGTATTTACGCCACGGTCACACCGGAAGGGCTGAAAAAGCACTAAATTCAAGTTGGCAGCGCCTTGCAACTCGCTGAATTTTTGTTTTATTTATTGCGCGCCAATTTTAAAAAGTAAAGCATGCATTTCACAGAGGAAGAGAAGGATTTTTTTAACGACTTGTTACCATGATGGGAGATTAAGCAATAGTTATAATACTAAGTTCATGCAGGCAAATAATTTGGACATATTTTGATGAAAATTTGGCCACATAGGCCAAATTGTGGAACTTTACGGCCACATATGATCAAATTGCCTGAATACAGCCAAATCAAAATGCTTGTTAATAGGTAACAAAATTATTGATACTAATGGCTTGCCAAAACTTGTAATTGACAATTTGCCCATTGATTATGTAGCGCGGGCAAGCAACTTAGGATTCATTTTTAACCAAACGTTGACTTGGAACGATCACATTACTGCTGCTGTCGGAAAAATTTACGCACTTCTCAGACAATTGTATATTACCAAAAACTTCATACCATCTAAAATAAAAATATTGATTGCTAGAACTTACTTAAATTCTAGACTATTTTATGGCATTAAAGTCATAGGTAACTGGGACGCAAGAAGCCAGCACAAACTCAAAGTAGCGTTTAATAATATTGCAAGATACATATTTGATCGCAACTGCTTTCATAGAATATCTGACTTTTCAATAAAAAATCTTCTGTACAATCCTGAACAACCCTTCGAGCTTTGATAATGCTACAAAAAATAATTCTCTCAAATGAACCTTATTATCTATATGAGATGTTGAAATTCTGTGCGTCAAGAAGAACGAATAATATAATAATCTGCCCGAGATAAAAGCTAGCTAGTTCTGAAAGACATTTCTTTATATAGGCTGTTCGTAGTTGGAATAATCTTCCTGATAATTTAAAAACCATAGTAAATGCCACGCAGTTTAAACTACAACTAATAGCACACCTGCAAAATGTAGTAGACTCGTAAGAAAGAAAGCAAGGGAAAGAGTTAGTAATCATTTAATTTCCTATTTTTTATTGGTTTTAAATTAATTTTATTTAGATTTAGATTTATTTTTCTGTAACTTTTGTGTTCTTTTGTTCGAGGGAAAAACCTTCTTCTCTAAAATCATAGAATTTAAGCTTATTAATTCAGTTATTTTAAGATTCTTGTCCTGATATTTGTAAACTTTCAATGTATTAATTAAACTTTCGTGACTAACGCGATAATTTATAAGTCTACCCTGACTTGTAGCGTTGGGATGTTAAATAAATAAACTTAAACTTAAGAGCATGATAATTTTTTTTCAATATAATATATATTATTTGCTTATGAAACTATAGGTGTTAGTTTTAAATCCTATAAAAACTTTATTCATGGCTGTTTTAAACAAAAAATGGCCAACTAAATTTGCTTGTGTGAACATAGCTTAAGCAATGATCTAAAGGAATTAGTATACGGATCTGTCTCTTCGGCAATGTCTGCAGGTTTCTTGCATATAAAGGCACATCCATTATTTTCCGATCTTGGGTTACTTATTAATAGTTCAGACTTCACTGTTTTTAGCAGCAGTTGTTTTTTTATTTCAAATATTTTTCAGTGTGACCATATGCGCGCATACTTAAAAATACACAAATTTGTTAAGCATGTACATGGTTTTGAAATCAATGAGGATGAAGTAGATGGCAACAAACACCATATAGATGGCTAACCTTGAACATGAGCAAAGCAAATACAGCAAATCCACCTAGATTTTCAAAAACAGCAACATGAGAAAACGGCCCTTAGGACATACTTGGGAAATACTTGGGACATATTTCAGACATACTTGGGACATACTTGGGACATACTTGGGCATACTTGGGACATACTTGGGACATACTTGGGACATACTTGGGACATACTTGGGACATACTTGGGACATACTTGGGATATATTTGGGACATTCTTGGGACATACTTGGGACTTATTTGGGACATACTTGGGACATACTTGGGACATATTTCTGACATACTTGGGAGATATTTGGGACATACTTGGGACATACTTGGGACATATTTGGGACATTCTTGGGACATACTTGGAACATATTTGGGACATATTTGGGACATATTTGAGACATACTTGGGACATACATGGGACATTGTTGGGACATACTTGGGACATATTTCGGACATACTTGGGACATATTTGGGACATACTTGGAACATACTTGGAACATATTTGGGACATACTTGGGACATATTTGGGACATTCTTGGGACATATTTGGGACACACTTAGGACATACTTGGGAAATACTTGGGACATACTTGGGACATATTTCAGACATACTTGGGACATACTTGGGACATACTTGGGACATACTTGGGCATACTTGGGACATACTTGGGACATACTTGGGACATACTTGGGACATATATAGGACATACTTGAGACATACTAGGGACATTTTTGGGACATACTTGGGACATTTTTGGGACATATTTGGGACAAACTTGGGAAATACTTGGGACATACTTGGGACATATTTCGGACATATTTGGGACATATTTGGGACATATTTGGGACATCATTGGGCATACTTGGGACATAGTTGGGACATACTTGGGACATATTTGGGGCATACTTGGGACATAGTTGGGACATACTTGGGACATATATGGGACATACTTGGGACATACTTGGGATATATTTGGGACATTCTTGGGACATACTTGGGACTTATTTGGGACATACTTGGGACATACTTGGGAAATACTTGGGACATACTAGGGACATATTTCGGACATACATGGGACATATTTGGGACATACTTGGGCATACTTAGGACATACTTGGGACATACTTGGGACATAATTGGGACATACTTGGGACATAGTTGGGACATACATGGGACATATTTCGGCCATACTTGGCACATATTTGGGACATACTTGGGACATACTTGGGACATACTTGGGACATACTTGGGACATACTTGGGACATACTTGGGACATATATGGGACATACTTGGGACTTATTTGGGACATACTTGGGACATACTTGGGAAATACTTAGGACATAGTTGGGACATACATGGGACATATTTCGGCCATATTTGGGACATAATTGCGACATACTTGGAACATACTTGGAACATATTTGGGACATACTTGGGACATACTTGGGACATATTTGGGACATACTTGGGACATACTTGGGACATATTTGGGACATTCTTGGGACATACTTGGGACATATTTGGGACACACTTAGGACATACTTGGGAAATACTTGGGACATACTTGGGACATATTTCAGACATACTTGGGACATACTTGGGCATACTTGGGACATACTTGGGACATACTTGGGACATACTTGGGACATACTTGGGACATATATAGGACATACTTGGGACATATTTGGGACATACTTGGGACATACTTGGGACATACTTGGGACATATTTGGGACATTCTTGGGACATGCTTGGGACTTATTTGGGACATATTTGGGACATACTTGGGACATACTTGGGACATACTTGGGACATATTTCGGACATACTTGGGACATATTTGGGACATACTTGGGACATACTTGGGACATACTTGGGACATACTTGGGACATACTTGGGACATACTTGGGACATACTTGGGACATACTTGGGACATAATTGGGACATACATGGGACATATTTCGGCCATACCTTGGACATATTTGGGACATACTTGGGACATACTTGGGACATACTTGGGACATATATGGAACATACTTGGGACATATTTGGGACATACTTGGGACATACTTGGGACATACTTGGGACATATATGGGACATAGTTGGGACATACTTGGGTCATACTTGGGACATACTTGGGACATACTTGGGACATACTTGGGACATACTTGGGACATACTTGGGAAATAGTTGGGACATACATGGGACATATTTCGGCCAAACTTGGGACATATTTGGGACATACTTGGGACATACTTGGGACATACTTGGGACATATTTGGGACATACTTGGGACATACTTGGGACATACTTGGGACATACTTGGGACATACTTGGGACATACTTGGGACATACTTGGGACATACTTGGGACATACTTGGGACATACTTGGGACATACTTGGGACATATTTGGGACATACTTGGGACATACTTGGGACATACTTGGGACATACTTGGGACATACTTGGGACATATTTGGGACATATTTGGGACATACTTGGGACATACTTGGGACATACTTGGGACATATTTCGGACATATTTGGGACATACTTGGGACATACTTGGGACATATTTGGGACACACTTAGGACATACTTGGGAAATACTTGGGACATACTTGGGACATATTTCAGACATACTTGGGACATACTTGGGCATACTTGGGACATACTTGGGACATACTTGGGACATACTTGGGACATATTTGGGACATACTTGGGACATACTTGGGACATACTTGGGACATTTTTGGGACATATTTGGGACAAACTTGGGACATACTTGGGACATACTTGGGACATATTTCGGACATACTTGGGACATATTTGGGACATACTTGGAACATACTTGGAACATATTTGGGACATACTTGGGACATACTTGGGACATATTTGGGACATTCTTGGGACATACTTGGGACATATTTGGGACACACTTAGGACATACTTGGGAAATACTTGGGACATACTTGGGACATATTTCGACATACTTGGGACATACTTGGGACATACTTGGGACATACTTGGGACATACTTGGGACATACTTGGGACATACTTGGGACATACTTGGGACATATTTCGGACATACTTGGGACATACTTGGGACATTTTTGGGACATATTTGGGACAAACTTGGGAAATACTTGGGACATACTTGGGACATATTTCGGACATATTTGGGACATATTTGGGACATCCTTGGGCATACTTGGGACATACTTGGGACATACTTGGGACATATTTGGGACATACTTGGGACATACTTGGGACATACTTGGGACATATTTGGGACATACTTGGGACATACTTGGGACATATTTGGGACATTCTTGGGACATACTTGGGACATATTTGGGACATAGTTGGGACATACTTGGGACATACTTGGGACATACTTGGGACATATTTGGGACATACTTGGGACATATTTGGGACATACTTGGACATACTTGGGACATACTTGGGACATACTTGGGACATACTTGGGACATACTTGGGACATACTTGGGACATACATGGGACATATTTGGGACATACTTGGGACATATTTGGGACATACTTGGGACATACTTGGGACATACTTGGGACATACTTGGGACATACTTGGGACATATATGGGACATACTTGGGACATATTTGGGACATACTTGGGACATACTTGGGACATACTTGGGACATATTGGGACATAGTTGGGACATACTTGGGTCATACTTGGGACATACTTGGGACATACTTGGGACATACTTGGGACATACTTGGGACATACTTGGGACATACTTGGGACATACTTGGGCCATACTTGGGACATATTTGGGACATACTTGGGACATACTTGGGACATACTTGGGACATACTTTGGACATACTTGGGACATACTTGGGACATATTTGGGACATACTTGGGACATATTTGGGACATACTTGGGACATACTTGGGACATACTTGGGACATACTTGGGACATACTTGGGACATTCTTGGGACATACTTGGGACATATTTGGGACATTCTTGGGACATACTTGGGACATATTTGGGACATACTTGGGACATACTTGGGACATACTTGGGACATACTTGGGACATTTTTGGGACATACTTGGGACATACTTGGGACATACTTGGGACATACTTGGGACATACTTGGGACATACTTGGGACCTACTTGGGACATAGTTGGGACATACTTGGGACATACTTGGGACATACTTGGGACATATTGGGACATACTTGGGACATACTTGGGACATACTTGGGACATACTTGGGACATACTTGGGACATACTTGGGACATACTTGGGACATACTTGGGACATACTTGGGACATACTTGGGACATACTTGGGACATACTTGGGACATACTTGGGACATACTTGGGACATATTTGGGACCTACTTGGGACATACTTGGGACATATTTGGGACATACTTGGGACATACTTGGGACATACTTGGGACATACTTGGGACATATTTGGGACATACTTGGAACATAGTTGGGACATACTTGGGACATACTTGGGACATACTTGGGACATACTTGGGACATACTTGGGACATACTTGGGACATATTTGGGACATACTTGGGACATACTTGGGACATATTTGGGACATACTTAGGACATAGTTGGGACATACTTGAGACATACTTTGGACATACTTGGGACATGTATGGGACATACTTGGTACATACTTGGGACATACTTGGGACATATTTCGGACATACTTGCGACATACTTGGGACATACTTGGGACATACTTGGGACATAGTTGGGACATACTTGGGACATATTTCGGACATATTTGGGACATACTTGGAACATACTTGGAACATATTTGGGACATACTTGGGACATATTTCAGTACGTGGGACATATTTGGGACATACTTGGGACATACTTGGGACATACTTGGGACATATTTCGGACATACTTGCCACATACTTGGGACATAGTTGGGACATACTTGAGACATACTTGGGACATACTTAGGACATATATGGGACAGACTTGGGACTTACTAGGGACATACTTGGGACATACTTGGGACATACCTGGGACAAACTTGGGACATACTTGGGACATATATGGGACCTACTTGGGACATACTTGGGACATACTTGGGACATATATGGGACATACTTGGAACATACTTGAGACATACTTGGGACATACTTGGGACATACTTGGGACATACTTGGGACATACTTGGGACATTCTTGGGACATACTTGGGACATATTTGGAACATTCTTGGGACATACTTGGGACATATTTGGGATATATTTGGGACATACTTGGGACATACTTGGGACATGGTTGGGACATTTTTGGGACATACTTGGGATATACTTGGGAAATACTTGGGACAAACTTGGGACTTACTTGGGACATACTTGCCACCTACTTGGGACATACTTGAGACATCCTTGGGACATACTTGGGACATATTTGGGACATACTTGGGACATACTTGGGACATACTTGGGACATACTTGGGACATACTTGGGACATATTTGGGACATACTTGGGACATACTTGGGACATATATGGGACATACTTGGGACATACTTGGGACATACTTGGGACATATTTGGGACATACTTGGGACATAGTTGGAACATACTTGGGACATACTTGGGACATATATGGGACATAGTTGGGGCATACATGGGACATAGTTGGGACATACTTGGGACATATTTCGGACATATTTGGGACATAATTGGAACGTACTTGGAACATATTTGGGACATACTTGGGACATATTTCGGACGTACGTGGGACATATTTGGGACATACTTGGGCATACTTGGGACATACTTGGGACATATTTCGGACATACTTGCCACATACTTGGGACATAGTTGGGACATACTTGGGACATACTTGGGACATACTTAGGACATATATGGGACATACTTGGGACATACTTGGGACATACTTGGGACATACTTGGGACATACCTGGGACATACTTGGGACATACTTGGGACATATTTGGGACATACTTGGGACATACTTGGGACATACTTGGGACATATATGGGACATACTTGGGACATACTTGAGACATACTTGGGACATACTTGGGACATACTTGGGACATACTTGGGACATACTTGGGACATTCTTGGGACATACTTGGGACATATTTGGGACATTCTTGGGACATACTTGGGACATATTTGGGATATATTTGGGACATACTTGGGACATACTTGGGACATGGTTGGGACATTTTTGGGACATACTTGGGATATACTTGGGAAATACTTGGGACAAACTTGGGACTTACTTGGGACATACTTGCCACCTACTTGGGACATACTTGAGACATCCTTGGGACATACTTGGGACATATATGGGACATACTTGGGACATACTTGGGACATACTTGGAACATACTTGGGACAAACTTGGGACATATATTGGACCTACTTGGGACATACTTGGGACATATATGGGACATACTGGGGACATACTTGGGACATACTTGGGACATATATGGGACATACTTGAAACATAGTTGGAACATACTTGGGACATACTTGGGACATACTTGGGACATACTTGGGACATACTTGGGACATACTTGGGACATACTTGGGACATACTTGGGACATACTTGGGACTTATATGGGACATACTGGGGACATATTTGGGACATACTTGGGACATATTTCGGACATACTTGGGACATAGTTGGGACATACTTGAGAAGTTTTTGGGACATATTTGGGACAAACTTGGGAAATACTTGGGACATACTTGGGACATATTTAGGACATACTTGGGACATATTTGGGACATCCTTGGGCATACATGGGACATAGTTGGGACATACTTGGGACATATTTCGGACATATTTGGAACATAATTGGAACATACTTGGAACATATTTGGGACATACTTGGGACATACTTGGGACATATTTCGGACATACTTGGGACATATTTGGGACATACTTGGGCATACTTGGGACATACTAGGGACATATTTCGGACATACTTGCCACATACTTGGGACATAGTTGGGACATTCTTGAGACATACTTGGGACATACTTAGGACATATATGGGACATACTTGGGACATACTTGGGACATACTTGGGACATATATGGGACATACTTGGAACATACGGGTCATTCTTTTATAAACCGAACAGCAAAAAATTTTTTTATTTTTCATTTTAATAAAAAAAATCGAAATTAGATCTCGACATGCCCACCAAAACGTAATTTGCGGTTTTGCACAAAATTTTTTTGTTAATTTTATAAACAATTTCAAAAATCGTCAAAATCGAAAAATGGAAAAAAGGGTTTTTTAAAAAACGTGATATCTTAGGTTTGGTTTATCGGACAGTGCTCAAGTTGATATCGATGGAAAGAATTTCACTGTATCTACTCAAATTATAATTTTATAGATTTTTAAATTATTTAATAATATTAAGTAATTGTTGCTAAAAATTATTTATAATTTTTTCAAAGTGTTAACCACCATGATATAGCTTCTAAGGATAAACAGTTTATTGTCCTAAATATAACTTAAATTTTGGTGTTTTCAAAAAGATGGAGACTTTTATAG
Source organism: Lordiphosa clarofinis (assembly GCA_018904275.1). NCBI lineage: Eukaryota > Metazoa > Arthropoda > Insecta > Diptera > Drosophilidae > Lordiphosa > Lordiphosa clarofinis. The sequence goes on along the minus strand of JAEIGQ010000377.1, from coordinate 59,486 downwards.
TTTAAAAGTTATGAATTTTTAAAGTTATAAACAATTAAAAAGATGCCCTTAAATAAAAATTTCTCACGCAGTCAGTTTTAAAGCTTTTTGATTGAAATTTGGCACGTGTGCCTTAGATTTATCAAGCTTTTCAAAAATGTCAACATCAGGCGGATCGGATGAGTATATCATTTAGCTGCCATACAAATGCTGAATTTAGTAGTGTTATAAATTACTTTTCAAGCTCTGGTAACCCAAATTCCCAACAAAATTCAATTAATCATTACATTCGTATGGCAGCTATATGATATACTCATCCGATCCGCGCGATGTTGATATTTTTGGAAAGCTTGATGAATATAAAGCACAATTGTCAAGTTTCAATCAAAAAGCTTTAAAACTGACTGCGTGGCAAAGCTTTCTTTAAGGGTATCTTTTAATTTGTTTATAACTTTAAAAATTAATATCTTTTAAACTATAAAAGTCTCCATCTTTTTGAAAACACCAAAATTTAAGTTATATTTAGGACAATAAACTGTTTATCCTTAGAAGCTATATCATGGTGGTTAACACTGAGAAAAATTATATGTAATTTTTAGCAACAATTACTTAATATTATTAAATAATTTAAAAATCTATAAAATTATAATTTGAGTAGATACAGTGAAATTCTTTCTATCGATATCAACTTGAGCACTGTCCGATAAACCAAACCTGAGATATCACGTTTTTAAAAAACCCTTTTTTTCCATTTTTTCGATTTTGACGATTTTTGAAATTGTTTATAAAATTAACAAAAAATTTTTGTGCAAAACCGCAAATTACGTTTTGGTGGGCATGTCGAGATCTAATTTCGGATTTTTTTTTATTAAAATGAAAAATAAAAAAATTTTTTGCTGTTCGGTTTATAAAAGAATGACCCATACTTGAGACATACTTGGGACATACTTGGGACATACTTGGGACATACTTGGGACATACTTGGGACATTCTTGGGACATACTTGGGACATATTTGGAACATTCTTGGGACATACTTGGGACATATTTGGGATATATTTGGGACATACTTGGGACATACTTGGGACATGGTTGGGACATTTTTGGGACATACTTGGGATATACTTGGGAAATACTTGGGACAAACTTGGGACATACTTGGGACATACTTGCCACCTACTTGGGACATACTTGAGACATACTTGGGACATACTTGGGACATATATGGGACATACTTGGGACATACTTGGGACATACTTGGGAACATACTTGGGACAAACTTGGTACATATATTGGACCTACTTGGGACATACTTGGGACATATATGGGACATACTGGGGACATATATGGGACATACTTGAAACATAGTTGGAACATACTTGGGACATACTTGGGACATACTTGGGACATACTTGGGACATATATGGGACATACTGGGGACATATTTGGGACATACTTGGGACATATTTCGGACATACTTGGGACATAGTTGGGACATACTTGAGAAGTTTTTGGGACATATTTGGGACAAACTTGGGAAATACTTGGGACATACTTGGGACATATTTCGGACATACTTGGGACATATTTGGGACATCCTTGGGCATACATGTGGGACATACTTGGGACATATTTCGGACATATTTGGAACATAATTGGAACATACTTGGAACATATTTGGGACATACTTGGGACATACTTGGGACATATTTCGGACATACTTCGGACATATTTGGGACATACTTGGGCATACTTGGGACATACTAGGGACATATTTCGGACATACTTGCGACATACTTGGGACATAGTTGGGACATACTTGGGACATACTTGGGACATACTTGGGACATATATGGGACATACTTGGGACATACTTGGGACATACTTGGGACATACTTGGGACATACTTGGGACATACTTGGTACATACTTGGGACATACTTGGGACATATATGGGACCTACTTGGGACATACTTGGGACATATATGGGACATACTTGGGACATATTTGGGACATACTTGGGACATACTTGGGACATATTTGGGACATACTTGGGACATACTTGGAAGTACTTGGGACATATTTGGGACATACTTGGGACATACTTGGGACATACTTGGGACATATTTCGGACATACTTGGGACATATTTGGGACATACTTGGGACATTCTTGGACATACTTGGGACATACTTGGGACATACTTGGGACATACTTGATACATACTTGGGACATACTTGTGACAAACTTGGGACATACTTGGGACATATATGGGACAAATATAGGACATACTTGGGACATATTTCCGACATTTTTGGGACATATTTGGGACATACTTGGGACATACTTGGGACATATTTGGGACATACTTGGGACATACTTGGGACATACTTGGGACATACTTGGGACATACTTGGGACATACTTGGGACATATTTGGGACATACTTGGGACATACTTGGGACATACTTGGGACATATTGGGACATACTTGGGACGTTTTTGGGACATACTTGGGACATACTTGGGACATACTTGGGACTTACTTGGGACATACTTGGGACATATTTGGGACATACTTGGGACATACTTGGGACATACTTGGGACATACTTGGGACATACTTGGGCATACTTGGGACATACTTGGGACATATTTGGGACATACTTGGGAAACATTGCGACATATTTCGGACATACTTGGGACATAGTTGGGACATACTTGAGAAGTTTTTGGGACATATTTGGGACAAACTTGGGACATACTTGGGACATACTTGGGACATATTTCGGACATACTTGGGACATATTTGGGACATCCTTGGGCATACTTGAGACATAGTTGGGACATACTTGGGACATATTTCGGACATATTTGGGACATACTTGGAACATACTTGGGACATATTTGGGACATACTTGGGACATATTTCGGACATACTTGGGACATAATTGGGACATACTTGGGCATACTTGGGACATACTTGGGACATACTTGGGACATATTTGGGACATTCTTGGGACATATTTCGGACATACTTGGGACATATTTGGGACATACTTGGAACATACTTGGAACATATTTGGGACATACTTGGGACATACTTGGGACATATTTGGGACATTCTTTGGACATACTTGGGACATATTTGGGACACACTTAGGACATACTTGGGACATAGGTGGGACATACTTGAGACATACTTGGGACATACTTGGGACATAGATGGAACATACTTGGAACATACTTGGAACATACTTGGAACATACTTGGGACATACTTGGGACATACTTGGGACATACTTGGAACATACTTGGGACATACTTGGGACATACTTGAGACATACTTGGGACATACTTGGGACATACTTTGGACATACTTGGGACATTCTTGGGACATACTTGGGACATAGGTTGGACATACTTGAGACATACTTGGGACATTTCTGGGACATATATGGGACATAGGTGGAACATACTTGAAACATACTTGGAACATACTTGGGACATACTTAGGACATACTTGGGAAATACTTGGGACATACTTGGGACATACTTGGGACATATTTAAGACATACTTGGGACATATTTGGGACATACTTGGGCAAACTTGGGACATACTTGGGACATACTTGGGACATACTTGGGACATTCTTTGGACAAACTTGGGACATATTTGGGACACACTTAGGACATACTTGGGAAATACTTGGGACATACTTGGGACATACTTGGGACATAGAAGGGACATACTTCAGACATACTTGGGACATACTTGGGACATATATGGGACATAGATGGAACATACTTGAAACATACTTGGAACATACTTGGGACATACTTGGGACATACTTGGGACATACTTGGGACATACTTGGGACATACTTGGGACATACTTGGGACATACTTGGGACATACTTGGGACATACTTGGGACATACTTGGGACATACTTGGGACATACTTGGGACATACTTGGGACATTCTTGGGACATACTTGGGACATACTTGGGACATATTTGGGACATACTTGGGACATACTTGGGACATACTTGGGACATACTTGGGACATATTTGGGACACACTTAGGACATACTTGGGAAATACTTGGGACATACTTGGGACATATTTCAGACATACTTGGGACATATTTGGGACATACTTGGGCATACTTGGGACATACTTGGGACATACTTGGGACATACTTGGGACATATTTGGGACATAGTTGGGACATACTTGGGACATACTTGGGACATACTTGGGACATACTTGGGACATACTTGGGACATATTTGGAACATACTTGGGACATACTTGGGACATACTTGGGACATACTTGGGACATACTTGGGACATACTTGGGACATACTTGGGACATATTTGGGACATACTTGGGACATACTTGGGAAATACTTGGGACATACTTGGGACATATTTGGGACATACTTGGGACATATTTGGGACATACTTGGGACATATTTGGGACATCCTTGGGCACATGGGACATAGTTGGGACATACTTGGGACATATTTGGACATATTTGGGACATACTTGGGACATACTTGGGAACATATTTGGGACATACTTGGGACATATTTGGGACATACTTGGGACATATTTGGGACATACTTGGGACATACTTGAGCATACTTGGGACATACTTGGGACATACTTGGGACATACTTGGGACATATTTGGGACATACTTGGGACATATTTCGGACATACTTGGGACATATTTGGGACATACTTGGGACATACTTGGGACATATTTGGGACATACTTGGGACATACTTGGGACATATTTGGGACATTCTTTGGACATACTTGGGACATATTTGGGACATACTTGGGACATACTTGGGACATACTTGGGACATACTTGGGACATACTTGGGACATACTTGGGACATACTTGGGACATACTTGGGACATACTTGGGACATACTTGGGACATACTTGGGACATACTTGGGACATACTTGGGACATACTTGGGACATACTTGGGACATACTTGGGACATACTTGGGACATACTTGGGACATACTTGGGACATACTTGGGACATACTTGGGACATACTTGGGACATATTTGGGACATTCTTGGGACATACTTGGGACATATTTGGGATACTGGGACATATTTGGGACATACTTGGGACATACTTGGGACATACTTGGGACATTTTTGGGACACACTTGGGACATACTTGGGACATACTTGGGACATACTTGGGACATATTTGGGACATACTTGGGACATACTTGGGACATACTTGGGACATACTTGGGACATACTTGGGACATACTTGGGACATACTTGGGACATACTTGGGACATACTTGGGACATACTTGGGACATATTTGGGACATACTTGGGACAAACTTGGGACATACTTGGGACATACTTGGGACATATTTCGGACATACTTGGGACATATTTGGGACATCCTTGGGCATACTTGGGACATATTTCGGACATATCTGGGACATACTTGGAACATACTTGGAACATATTTGGGACATACTTGGGACATACTTGGGACATACTTGGGACATATTTGGGACATACTTGGGACATATTTGGGACATACTTGGGACATACTTGGGACATACTTGGGACATACTTGGGACATAGGTGGGACATACTTGGGACATACTTGGGACATACTTGGGACATATTTGGGACATACTTGGGACATACTTGGGACATATTGGGACATACTTGGGACATACTTGGGACATACTTGGGACATACTTATTGGGACATACTTGGGACATACTTGGGACATACTTGGGACATATTTGGGACATACTTGGGACATACTTGGGACATACTTGGGACATACTTGGGACATACTTGGGACATACTTGGGACATACTTGGGACATACTTGGGACATACTTGGGACATACTTGAGACATACTTGGGACATACTTGGGACATACTTGGGACATACTTGGGACATACTTGGGACATACTTGGGACATACTTGGGACATACTTGGGACATACTTGGGTCATATTTGGGACATATTTGGGACATACTTGGGACATACTTGGGACATAGTTGGGACATACTTGGGACATATTTGGGACATACTTGGGACATATTTGGGACATACTTGGGACATACTTGGGACATACTTGGGACATACTTGGGACATACTTGGGACATACTTGGGACATACTTGGGACATATTTGGGACATTCTTTGGACATACTTGGGACATATTTGGGACACACTTAGGACTTACTTGGGAAATACTTGGGACATACTTGGGACATACTTGGGACATAGGTGGGACATACTTGAGACATACTTGGGACATACTTGGGACATATATGGGACATAGATGGAACATACTTGAGACATACTTGGAACATACTTGGGACATACTTGGGACATACTTGGGACATATTTGGAACATTCTTGGAACATACTTGGGACATATTTGGGATATATTTGGGACATACTTGGGACATACTTGGGACATGGTTGGGACATTTTTGGGACACACTTAGGACATACTTGGGAAATACTTGGGACATACTTGGGACATATTTCAGACATACTTGGGACATATTTGGGACATACTTGGGCATACTTGGGACATACTTGGGACATACTTGGGACATACTTGGGACATACTTGGGACATACTTGGGACATACTTGGGACATACTTGGGACATAATTGGGACATTTTTGGGACATATTTGGGACAAACTTGGGAAATACTTGGGACATACTTGGGACATATTTCGGACATACTTGGGATATATTTGGGACATACTTGGGCATACTTGGGACATACTTGGGACATACTTGGGACATATTTCGGACATACTTGGCACATACTTGGGACATAGTTGGGACATACTTGGGACATACTTGGGACATACTTAGGACATATTGGGACATACTTGGGACATACTTGGGACATACTTGGGACATACTTGGGACATACTTGGGACATACTTGGGACATACTTGGAACATACTTGGGACATACTTGGGACATACTAGGGACATATATGGGACCTACTTGGGACATACTTGGGACATATATGGGACATACTTGGGACATATTTGGGACATACTTGGGACATACTTGGGACATACTTGGGACATACTTGGGACATACTTGGGACATTTTGGGACATATTTGGGACAAACTTGGGAAATACTTGGGACATACTTGGGACATATTTCGGAAATACTTGGGACATATTTGGGACATCCTTAGGCATTCATGGGACATAGTTGGGACATACTTGGGACATATTTCGGACATATTTGGGACATAATTGGAATATACTTCAAACATATTTGGGACATACTTGGGACATACTTGGGACATATTTCGGGCATACTTGGGACATATTTGGGACATACTTGAGCATACTTGGGACATACTTGGGACATACTTGGGACATATATGGGACATAGATGGAACATACTTGAAACATACTTGGAACATACTTGGGACATACTTGGGACATACTTGAGACATACTTGGGACATACTTGGGACATACTTGGGACATACTTGGGACATACTTGGGACATACTTGGGTCATACTTGGGACATACTTGGGACATACTTGGGACATAATTGGGACATAGTTGGGACATACTTGGGACATATTTCGGACATACTTGGGACATATTTGGGACATACTTGGAACATACTTGGAACATATATGGGACATACTTGGGACATATTTGGGACATTCTTTGGACATACTTGGGAAATACTTGGGACATACTTGGGACATACTTGGGACATAGGTGGGACATACTTGAGACATACTTGGGACATACTTGGGACATATATGGGACATAGATGGAACATACTTGAACTTGGGATATACTTGGGACATACTTGAGACATACTTGGGACATACTTGGAACATACTTGGGACATATATGGGACATAGATGGAACATACTTGAAACATACTTGGAACATACTTGGGACATACTTGGGACATACTTGAGACATACTTGGAACATACTTGGGACATACTTCGGACATACTTGAGACATACTTGGGACATACTTGGGTCATATTTGAGACATATTTGGGACATACTTGGGACATACATGAGACATAGTTGGGACATACTTGGGACATATTTCGGACATACTTGGGACATATTTGGGACATACTTGGAACATACTTGGAACATATATGGGACATACTTGGGACATATTTGGGACATTCTTTGGACATACTTGGGACATATTTTGGACACACTTAGGACATACTTGGGAAATACTTGGGACATACTTGGGACATACTTGGGACATACTTGGGACATACTTGGGACATACTTGGGACATACTTGGGACATACTTGGGACATATTTGGGACATAGATGGAACATACTTGGAACATACTTGGGACATACTTGGGACATACTTGGGACATACTTGGGACATACTTGGGACATACTTGGGACATACTTGGGACATACTTGGGACATACTTGGGACATACTTGGGACATACTTGGGACATACTTGGGACATACTTGGGACATACTTGGGACATACTTGGGACATACTTGGGACATACTTGGGACATACTTGGGACATACTTGGGACATATTTGGAACATTCTTGGGACATACTTGGGACATATTTGGGATATATTTGGGACATACTTGGGACATACTTGGGACATGGTTGGGACATTTTTGGGACACACTTAGGACATACTTGGGAAATACTTGGGACATACTTGGGACATATTTCAGACATACTTGGGACATATTTGGGACATACTTGGGCAAACTTGGGACATACTTGGGACATACTTGGGACATACTTGGGACATACTTGGGACATACTTGGGACATAATTGGGACATTTTTGGGACATATTTGGGACAAACTTGGGAAATACTTGGGACATACTTGGGACATATTTCGGACATACTTGGGACATATTTGGGACATCCTTGGGCATACTTGGGACATATTTCGGACATATCTGGGACATACTTGGAACATACTTGGAACATATTTGGGACATACTTGGGACATACTTGGGGCATACTTGGGACATATTTGGGACATACTTGGGACATATTGGGCATATTGGGACATACTTGGGACATACTTGGGACATACTTGGGACATACTTGGGACATACTTGGGACATAGGTGGGACATACTTGGGACATACTTGGGACAAACTTGGGACATATTTGGGACATAGATGGAACATACTTGAGACATTCTTGGGACATACTTGGGACATACTTGGGACATACTTGGGACATACTTGGGACATACTTGGGACATACTTGGGACATATTTGGGACATACTTGGGACATACTTGGGACATACTTGGGACATATTTGGGACATACTTGGGACATACTTGGGACATACTTGGGACATATTTGGGACATACTTGGGACATATTTGGGACATACTTGGGACATACTTGGGACATACTTGGGACATACTTGGGACATACGTGGGACATACTTGGGACATACTTGGGACATACTTGGGACATATATGGGACATACTTGGGACATACTTGGGACATACTTGGGACATACTTGGGACATACTTGGGACATACTTGAGACATACTTGGGACATACTTGGGACATACTTGGGACATACTTGGGACATACTTGGGACATACTTGGGACATATTTGGAACATACTTGGGACATATTTGGGATATATTTGGGACATACTTGGGACATACTTGGGACATGGTTGAGACATTTTTGGGACGTACTTGGGATATACTTGGGAAATACTTGGGACATACTTGGGACATACTTGGGACATACTTGGGACATACTTGGGACATACTTGGGACATACTTGGGACATACTTGGGACATATTTGGAACATTCTTGGAACATACTTGGGACATATTTGGGATATATTTGGGACATACTTGGGACATGGTTGGGACATTTTTGGGACGTACTTGGGATATACTTGGGACATACTTGAGACATACTTGGGACATACTTGGAACATACTTGGGACATATATGGGACATACTTGGGACATACTTGGGACATACTTGGGACATACTTGGGACATACTTGGGACCTACTTGGGACATACTTGGGACATATTGGGACATACTTGGGACATACTTGGGACATACTTGGGACATACTTGGGACATACTTGGGACATACTTGGGACATACTTGGGACATACTTGGGACATACTTGGGACATACTTGGGACATACTTGGGACATACTTGGGACATACTTGGGACATACTTGGGACATACTTGGGACATATATGGGACATACTTGGGACATATTTGGGACATATTGGGACATACTTGGGACATACTTGGGACATACTTGGGACATACTTGGGACATAGTTGGGACATACTTGAGAAGTTTTTGGGACATATTTGGGACAAACTTGGGAAATACTTGGGACATACTTGGGACATATTTTGGACATACTTGGGACATATTTGGGCCATCCTTGGGCATACGGGACATAGTTGGGACATACTTGGGACATACTTGGGACATAGTTGGGACATACTTGAGAAGTTTTTGGGACATATTTGGGACAAACTTGGGAAATACTTGGGACATACTTGGGACATATTTCGGACATACTTGGGACATATTTGGGACATACTTGGGACAAGACATACTTGGGACATAGTTGGGACATACTTGGGACATATTTCGGACATATTTGGGACATACTTGGGACATACTTGGGACATATTTGGGACATACTTGGGACATACTTGGGACATACTTGGGACATACTTGGGACATATTTGGGACATAGATGGAACATACTTGGGACATACTTGGGACATACTTGGGACATACTTGGGATATACTTCGAACATATTTGGGACATACTTGGGACATACTTGGGACATACTTGGGACATACTTGGGACATATATGGGACATAGATGGAACATACTTGAAACATACTTGGAACATACTTGGGACATACTTGGGACATACTTGAGACATACTTGGAACATACTTGGGACATACTTGGGACATACTTGAGACATACTTGGGACATACTTGGGTCATATTTGAGACATATTTGGGACATACTTGGGACATACATGAGACATAGTTGGGACATACTTGGGACATATTTCGGACATACTTGGGACATATTTGGGACATACTTGGAACATACTTGGAACATATATGGGACATTCTTGGGACATACTTGGGACATATTTGGGACAGTCTTTGGACATACTTGTGACATATTTGGGACAAACTTAGGACATACTTGGGAAATACTTGGGACATACTTGGGACATACTTGGGACATAGGTGGGACATACTTGAGACATACTTGGGACATACTTGGGACATATATGGGACATAGATGGAACATACTTGAAACATACTTGGAACATACTTGGGACATACTTGGGACATACTTGAGACATACTTGGAACATACTTGGGACATACTTGGGACATACTTGAGACATACTTGGGACATACTTGGGACATACTTGGGACATACTTGGGACATATTTGGGATATTTTTGGGACATACTTGGGACATACTTGGGACATGGTTGGGACATTTTTGGGACACACTTAGGACATACTTGGGAAATACTTGGGACATACTTGGGACATATTTTGGACATACTTGGGACATATTTGGGACATACTTGGGCATACTTGGGACATACTTGGGACATACTTGGGACATACTTGGGACATACTTGGGACATAATTGGGACATTTTGGGACATATTTGGGACATACTTGGGAAATACTTGGGACATACTTGGGACATATTTCGGACATATCTGGGACATACTTGGAACATATTTGGGACATACTTGGGACATACTTGGGGCATACTTGGGACATATTTGGGACATACTTGGGACATATATGGGACATACTTGGGACATACTTGGGACATACTTGGGACATATTTCGGACATACTTGCCACATACTTGGGACATACTTGGGACATACTTGGGACATACTAGGGACATACTTGGGACATACTTGGGACATACTTGGGACATACTTGGGACATACTAGGGACATATATGGGACCTACTTGGGACATACTTGGGACATATAAGGGACATACTGGGGACATATTTGGGACATATTAGGGACATACTTGGGACATAGTTGTGACATACTTGAGAAGTTTTTGGGACATATTTGAGACAAACTTGGGAAATACTTGGGACATACTTGGGACATATTTCGGAAATACTTGGGACATATTTGGGACATCCTTGGGCATACATGGGACATAGTTGGGACATACTTAGGACATATTTCGGACATATTTGGGACATAATTGGAATATACTTGGAACATATTTGGGACATACTTGGGACATACTTGGGACATATTTCGGACATACTTGGGACATATTTGGGACATACTTGGACATACTTGGGACATACTTGGGACATATTTGGGACATTCTTGGGACATACTTGGGTCATATTTGGGACATATTTGGGACATATTTGGGACATACTTGGGACATACATGAGACATAGTTGGGACATACTTGGGACATATTTCGGACATACTTGGGACATATTTGGGACATACTTGGAACATACTTGGGAACATATTTGGGACATACTTGGGACATACTTGGGACATACTTGGGACATACTTGGGACATACTTTGGACATACTTGGGACATATATGGGACATACTGGGGACATATTTGGGACATACTTGGGACATACTTGGGACATATTTTGGACATACTTGGGACATAGTTGGGACATACTTGAGAAGTTTTTGGGACATACTTTGGACATATATGGGACCTACTTGGGACATACTTGGGACATATATGGGACATACTGGGGACATATTTGGGACATACTTGGGACATACTTGGGACATATTTCGGACATACTTGGGACATAGTTGGGACATACTTGAGAAGTTTTTGGGACATATTTGGGACAAACTTGGGAAATACTTGGGACATACTTGGGACATATTTCGGACATACTTGGGACATATTTGGGACATCCTTGGGCATACATGGGACATAGTTGGGACATACTTGGGACATTTTCGGACATATTTGGGACATAATTGGAACATACTTGGAACATATTTGGGACATACTTGGGACATACTTGGGACATATTTGGGACATACTTGGGACATATTTGGGACATACTTGGGCATACTTGGGACATACTTGGGACATACTTGGGACATACTTGGGACATACTTGGGACATATTTGGGACATTCTTGGGACATACTTGGGACATATTTGGGACATATTTGGGACATATTTGGGACATACTTGGGACATACTTGAGACATAGTTGGGACATACTTGGGACATATTTCGGACATACTTGGGACATATTTGGGACATACTTGGAACATACTTGGGACATATTTGGGACATACTTGGGACATACTTGGGACATATTTGGGACATTCTTGGGACATACTTGGGACATATTTGGGACACACTTAGGACATACTTGGGAAATACTTGGGACATACTTGGGACATATTTCAGACATACTTGGGACATATTTGGGACATACTTGGGCATACTTGGGACATACTTGGGACATACTTGGGACATACTTGGGACATACTTGGGACATAATTGGGACATAATTGGGACATTTTTGGGACATATTTGGGACAAACTTGGGAAATACTTGGGACATACTTGGGACATATTTCGGACATACTTGGGACATATTTGGGACGTCCTTGGGCATACTTGGGACATATTTCGGACATACTTGGGACATATTTGGGACATCCTTGGGCATACTTGGGACATACTTGGGACATATTTCGGACATATTTGGGACATACTTGGGACATACATGAGACATAGTTGGGACATACTTGGGACATATTTCGGACATACTTGGGACATATTTGGAACATACTTGGAACATACTTGGAACATATTTGGGACATACTTGGGACATACTTGGGGCATACTTGGGACATATTTGGGACATACTTGGGACATATATGGGACATACTTGGGACATACTTGGGACATACTTGGGACATAGTTGGGACATACTTGGGACATACTTGGGACATACTTGGGACATATATGGGACATAGATGGAACATACTTGGGACGTATTTCGGACATACTTGGGACATACTGGGGATATACTTGGGACATAGTTTGGACATACTTGGGACATATTTGGGACATAGTTGGGACATACTTGAGACATACTTGGGCAATATTTTGGACATACTTGGCACATACTTGGGACATAGTTGGGATATACTTGAGACATACTTGGGACATACTTGGGACATACTTGGGACATACTTGGGACATACTTGGGACATATTTGGGACATACTTGGGACATACTTGGGACATATTTCGGCCATACTTGGGACATATTTGGGACATACTTGGGACATTTTTAGTAGTAGTAGTAGTAGTTCTTTTATTAGGTTTATCTTTTCCATAAATAAATTCATTCGAGTATCATTACTAAAGAACATTAAAAAAGGCTTGGCTCAATGCCGTCTGCCTATTATATACATTAAGTTAATTAATAATACGGTACATATATTATAAAATATTACATAAAGGTACATATGGTTGTATAGCTATAAGTTCGCTAGGATGAGTTTTCATAGGGCTACTCCACCCACCTTCCCCGCTCGTCGCGAGATAGTGGATCTTCCACCCAGAAGAAAACCCGCCTGCGCCCTTTTATTTAAAAGTCCCCGCTTATTATGCTATTTCTGTAACGAGTTGCCTCTTTGACGTAGGTAGCTAATCTGTTCCAGTCCATGCCATTGAACACAAGTTGGATCTCCTCGTGTGTGAGAACTGGTTTGTTCCATGCAAGCAGGCGGTGCTCCCGGAAGATAGGACATGTTGCGCAAAAGTGGATGACATCTTCCCGTTCTCCAAGGTTACAAAGACTGCATATCTCAGTTGTGTTATGCCTGTGTGGGGAATAGTTCAGGCTTATCATCTCTGTTCTTGCCTTGAAAATAGCTGAGATCGTAGTTGCGTCATACTGGTCTTGGAAGTAGTTAAGCTCCTTGAGATTCAGGTTTAATTGTCTATAGCTGTTCCGAGTTAGGCTTTGGCGTGCTGATGCTTCAAATTTTGTTCGGGCTTTTTTATACATTGCCAGAAGCAAGACTCTTTGCGCTGTGTTCCAAGTTGACGGGCTGCTTATATCCAAGTTAATATTATACTCCTGTGCCAGGTTTTCCCATTCTTGAATACATTGCGACTTGGTTTCTACCAAAAAATTTGCAACAATAAAGGGTAGTCGGTGCCGTGGTAGTGATAGGGCTTTTTCCACATATCGAAAGTGTCGCATAAGTGTGTGCTCATAAAGCTCCGATAGGCCTGTCTCCAGATGTATTGCGTATGTGGGAGTGTTTTGAGGAAGATAGAATGATCTTTTTACGAAATACCTCAGAAGTTTTTCAACTTCTTCAAATTTGTTGTAACCCCAGACTTCCGCCCCGTAGCACATAATCGATTTTGCAGTGGCTTGAAACATTCTGTATTTTGTACTGGCGCTTACATTCTTCTTGCTAAAAAGCGTTTTCCACGTGCTGTTTATAGCGGCTTTAGAATCTCGCAGCTTTTGCTGTAGGTGCTTATGAAATGACATGTTATGCGTGACTGTTATGCCCAGATATTTGTATTCTGTTACTCGTTCCAGTGGAGTTCCGTCAAGGCTCCAATGTTCATCGTGTGCCAGTCGTCCTTTGCCCGATCTAACCACCATTACTTTCGACTTTGTGCTATTAATCTTGAGATCCCATTTTTGGCAATATCTATATGTTGCGTCTATCATCGACTGAAGCATTTTCGGGCTGTCTGCGAATAGTACCATATCGTCAGCATACATTAGTATTTTGGCGTTCAAGTTCCCCATTTGAACCCCACCAGGAAGATCTTCTGCGATATCATTTACATAGAGCGCGAAAAGCAAGGGGCTAAGCAAACACCCTTGCTTAACTCCAAGATTCGTATCAAACCATCGGGACATAGTACTTCCATCCCACACTGCCGTTTTATTGTCAGAATATAAGCTTTTTAGTATGTTAAGCATTTTGGTGGATATTCCAATGTTCCCCAATTTATACAGGAGACTTTTTCTGTTGACGGTATCAAAAGCTGCTTTGAAGTCTATGAAAAACAAATAAAGCTTTCTTTTCCCTTCCAAAAAAGCCTTCGCAACTGTTGTGAGTACAAACAAACAGTCTACAGTAGAGTACCCTTTGCGAAAGCCTGCTTGATTTTCACATAGCAGATTATTAGTCTCTACAAATGAGCTTAGCCTCGATAGAAGGATAGATGTGAGCGTTTTTGCAATAGTGTTCAGAAACGATATTCCTCTATAATTCTCCGCAACTGTGGGGTCTCCTTTTTCCAAATTGGATATATCACGTTCTTCTGAAAGCTTTTTGGTGCTTCTCCCGTATTGTAAATGTGGTTATAGGTCTGCAGTAGGGTTTCGAGGAAGTTATCAGAGGCATTCATGATGAATTCGACGGGAACACGATCTTCTCCAGGTGCCTTGTTTTTTTTACTTTTGCATAGCGCAGCTTTTAATTCACCGAAGGAGATATTCGCATCTAGTTCATTAACGTGAAGAACATGTGGAGTAAACGATGACAATGGCTCTATACAAGTCGAGGATAAAAGGCTTTGAAAATATTCGGCAAGCTGGTTGCAATCAACTTGTATACGCGATCTTGTAGAGCTACCATTGATGAGTCTGACTGTTGACCAGAAAGTTTTGCTGTCCTTTATTTTAGATATGGCGATTTCTAATTCCTTGTAGTATTGGCGTTGCTTTATTAGGCAGAGTTGTTTGTAGCAGTTGTTTTTCTCCTGGTATTTGGCTTTATCCTCGCTTGAATTTGAAAGCCTAGCTTTCCTCAGCATTTGCATTGATTCTTCTCTGGCTACCTCGCATTCCTTGTCGAACCACTTCTCCTTATAGTGTTGTCGTGTAGGCTTTTGCATAAATTGGGCGGCTTCTGTAATCAGTTCAGCTAGTTTCGAGGCTTGCGTTGGCATTTGATCTGTTGGCAATATTTGAATTTTTTGGTCTAGCGTTCTCGAGTACTTTTCTCTGTACTTATCATACCATTTTAGTTTTGGTAGCAATTTTGGGGGAGGATCTATTGGTTCTCCTTCCAAACTTATATCAATCTCTAACGGCATGTGATCCGAGAAGATCTCCTCACGCACCCTAAAATCGCTTACCCACTTATACCAGCTGCCTTTGATTAGGCAGAAGTCAATTACTGTGTTGGATTGGCCTCGTGTAAAGGTAAAGCTGCCTTCTGCATCTCCCACGGTTCTTCCATTAAGTACTGTTAGATCGAATGAGTCGCACAGATCAATAATTTTTCTTCCCCTCGTATCTACTGTGTTGTCTTTTGTCAGTCTATGTGAGCATGCGAGTTTGTTTTCTGTCTCATTTTTCGATGCACACACTGCATCTCCAATTCTGCCATTTAGGTCTCCAACTATCAATATGTTTTGAATGTCCTTTTCCGAAAGAAAATCAAAAAGCTTAGAGTAGTCTTCTTCCCAGTTTGTACAGTTGAGATATGTAGGTACAACATATAGTTTCTCGCCATGGGAGATTATCTCCATATACTTCGTGCTATTGTGTGTAAGAAAGTGACATCTAACAGACTGTTTAAGAGCATGCTTGATCCCAAGTAAAACACCTCCGCTAGCCCTGCCTCTATTGCTATTTCTCGTCGCTGGAATCCATTGTAGTTCAAATGTGTTAAAATATGGGTTATACATGTCCTCGCTTTTTTCGACAAAGGTTTCGTAAAGGCAGATTATATCGAATTTGTTTGCAAGGTCGAAAAACTGTTTTTGCAGTAGTTTTGACTTTAGGCCCGCTATGTTATACGATAGCACCTTAAGGCTTGCGCCAGATCTTTGATTATTATCCTTGCTTTGTCTGATAACTGGTGTGGGGTTTGAATTAAAAATAACGGAATTGGACTTATTACTAAAATGTATATTGTTATGTATGCTACTCTCCTTTAATTTAAATAGTTTTTTGCAGTTTTAGATTTTTTTAGTAGCTCTTCGTATGACATTTTTGGCAGATTAGTATTAGTTTCAAATAATTCCGTAATGGCCGCAGCTGCCGGCTGTCCTTTATGTATGAGTGTGTCTTTATCGTTGAAGCGCATCCATTTTCCTCCTATATTTATGGCGTCGCCCTTAACAAAAATTTTTACATTTCCGTTTATGGCATTCAGCTCTCTCTTTAATTGTATGAGCGCTGACTTGCGTTCCTGTTTTTCTTGGGAAAGATCTCTCTCAACATAGATTTTTGTTCCGACAAGCTTTCTTCCGTTTTTAACAACATCTGCCGCCATGGTCATTGTCTCTTATTCCGCTATTAAGCCCAGGGTCTGATTATTGTTAAAAATTATTCTGGACTCTCGAACTTTAACGTGGGGTAGCCCCATTTTATTACGGAAAAGCATCTCGACATCCTGTGTCGTTGCCTTCTCCTTCTGAACGCCTTTAACTATCACATTTCTAGCCTTGCTCTGCTCAGATAACCTTGATAGTTCTTTTCGGTCTGCTTCTCGGTCTGAACGCAGCTTGTTTACCTCGGCCTTAAGACTTTCGTTTTCTTTCTGAAGATGTTCAATTTTCTCCGTTACCCCGCTTAACTGGATTTTAATTTCCCCTATGTCCTCTTTGGTTGCCACGGATTCTGTGAGCTTTTCTATTTTGGTGTCGACATTTTTCCCCATCGCGTTGATTGCCGCAAGCAGGTCACTTAAGGACAAGTCTGGCGACAGCTCTCCTCGCTTTCGCTTCTCCTGCTGAAGCAAACTATTGATTGGGGTGCTATTGGTTGTCAATTCGCCATTTCCCTGTGCCCCCTGGGGTGATCGTTTGACTGGAGCCATTTAATTTTTATTTGTTTTGATTATAAAGGAGTTTTAAATTGTTCTGCCTAAAAGTATGCTACTGCTGCAGAGCTTTTGAGCCGTGATCAGATCAAGGTGGCGCTTTAACACAGAGCTTTCGAAGAGCTTTTATTTTCGAACTTTACCACTGTTTTCGCTTACTTGTGTGTGGGTGTTCTATCCGTATCCGTGTTTTGTTTACTCTGTTTATATTTGTGAGAGCCGCCGGGGCTTCTGTGGCCAGCAATCAGTATTCTTGGAAGTTATATCGATTTAGTATGGATCCAACCTGTCTTCGATGGGGCTCACGTCTCGCTGTTGCTTAGTGGTCTATTTCGCTGCTTATAGAGCCGTCCCGCCACAGTTGCACTTTTAATTTAAATAAATTCGACGGAGCTTCCGATATGTTGAACTGTCTCTTGGTAGAGTTGCCGAGTTGGGACATATTTGGGACATACTTGGGACATACTTGGGACATACTTGGGACATACATGGGACATACTTGAAACATACTTGGAACATACTTGGGACATACTTGGGACATACTTGGGACATACTTGGGACATATTTGGGACATACTTGGGACATACTTGGGACATATTTGGAACATTCTTGGGACATACTTGGGACATACTTGGGACATACTTGGGACATATTTGGGACATACTTGGGACATACTTGGGACATATTTCGGCCATACTTGGGACATATTTGGGACATACTTGGGACATATTTGGGACATACTTGGGACATACTTGGGACATACTTGGGACATACTTGGGACATACATGGGACATACTTGGGACATACTTGGGACATACTTGGGACATACTTGGGACATACTTGGGACATACTTGGGACATATTTGGGACATACTTGGGACATACTTGGGACATACTTGGGACATTCTTGGGACATACTTGGGACATACTTGGGACATATTTGGGACATATTTGGGACATACTTGGGACATATGGGACATAGAAACATACTTGGACTACTTGGACATACTTTGGACATACTTGGGCATGGTTGGGATATTGGGACATACTTGGGACATATTCGGATTCTTGGACATACTTGGGACATACTTGGGACATACTTGGGATATATTTGGGACATACTTGGGACATATATGGGACATACTTGAAACATACTTGGAACTTACTTAGGACATACTTTGGACATACTTGGGACATGGTTGGGATATTTTTGGGACATACTTGGGACATATTTCGGATATTCTTGCCACATACTTGGGACATAGTTGGGACATACTTGGGACATACTTGGGACATATTTGGGACATTCTTGGGACATACTTCGGACATATTTGGGACATACTTGGGACATACTTGGGAAATACTTGGGACATACTACGGACATATTTCGGACATACATGGGACATATTTGGGACATACTTGGCACATACTTGGGACATAGTTGGGACATACTTGAGACTTACTTGGGACATACTTGGGACATACATGGGACATATTTCGGCCATACTTCGGACATACTTGGGACATATTTGGGACATACTTGGGACATATTTGGGACATACTTGGGACATACTTGGGACATACTTGGGACATACTTGGGACATACTTGGGACATACTTGGGACATACTTGGGACATACTTGGAACATGCTTGGGACATACTTGGGACATACTTGGGACATACTTGGGACATATATGGGACACACTTGAAACATACGACATACTTGGGACATACTTGGGACATATTTGGGACATACTTGGGACATACTTGGGACATATTTTGGACATACTTGGCACATACTTGGGACATAGTTGGGACATACTTGAGACATACTTGGGACATACTTGGGACAAACTTGGGACATATAAGGGACATACTTGGGACATACATGAGACATACTTGGGACATACTTGGGACATACTTGGGACATACTTGGGACATACTTGGGACATACTTGGGACATACTTGGGACATACTTGGGACATACTACGGACATATTTCGGACATACATGGGACATATTTGGGACATACTTGGCACATACTTGGGACATAGTTGGGACATACTTGAGACTTACTTGGGACATACTTGGGACATATTGGGACATACTTGGGACATAGTTGGGACATACTTGAGACATACTTGGGACATATTTTGGACATACTTGGCACATACTTGGGACATAGTTGGGACATACTTGAGACATACTTGGGACATACTTGGGACATACTTGGGACATATATGGGACATACTTGGGACATACATGGGACATACTTGGGACATACTTGGGACATACTTGGGACATACTTGGGACATACTTGGGACATACTTGGGACATACTTGGGACATACTTGGGACATACTTGGGACATACTTGGGACATAGTTGGGACATACTTGGGACATAGTTGGAACATACATGGGACATATTTCGGCCATACTTGGGACATACTTGGGACATATTTGGGACATACTTGGGACATATTTGGGACATACTTGGGACATACTTGGGACATACTTGGGACATACTTGGGACATACTTGGGACATACTTGGGACATGCTTGGGACATACTTGGGACATACTTGGGACATACTTGGGACATATATGGGACACACTTGAAACATACTTGGAACATACTTGGGACATACTTGGGACATACTTGGGACATACTTGGGACATATTTGGGACATACTTGGGACATACTTGGGACATATTTTGCACATACTTGGCACATACTTGGGACATAGTTGGGACATACTTGAGACATACTTGGGACATACTTGGGACAAACTTGGGACATATAAGGGACATACTTGGGACATACATGGGACATACTTGGGACATACTTGGGACATACTTGGGACATACTTGGGACATACTTGGGAAATACTTGAGACATACTTGGGACATACTTGGGACATACTTGAGACATAGTTGGGACATACTTGAGACATATTTCGGACATACTTGAGACATATTTCGGACATACTTGGGACATATTTGGGACATACTTGGAACATATTTTGAACATACTTGGGACATACTTGGGACATATTTGGGACATACTTGGGACATATTTGGGACATACTTGGGACATACTTGGGACATACTTGGGACATATTTGGTACATAGTTGCGACATACTTTGGACATATTTGGGACATACTTGGGACATACTTGGGAAATACTTGGGACATACTTGGGACATACTTGGGACATACTTGGGACATACTTGAGACATAGTTGGGACATACTTGGGACATATTTCGGACATACTTGGGACATATTTGGGACATACTTGGGACATATTTGGGACATACTTGGGACATATTTTGAACATACTTGGGACATACTTGGGATATATTTGGGACATACTTGGGACATACTTGGGACATATTTGGGACATACTTGGGACATACTTGGGAAATACTTGAGACATACTTGGGACATACTTGGGACATACTTGGGACATACTTGAGACATATTTGGGACATACTTGGGACATATTTTGGACATACCTGGGACATAGTTTGGACATACTTGGGACATATTTGGTACATAGTTGGGACATACTTTGGACATATTTCGGACATACTTGGACATACTGGGGATATACTTAGGACATAGTTGGGACATACTTGGGACATAGTAGGGACATACTTGGGACATATTTCGGACATACTTGGGACATATTTGGGACATACTTGGAACATACTTGGAACATATTTGGGACATACTTGGGACATACTTGGGACATACTTGGGACATACTTGGGACATACTTGGGACATACTTGGGACATACTTGGGACATAGTTGGGACATACTTGGGACATATTTCGGACATACTTGGGACATATTTCGGACATACTTGGGACATATTTGGGACATACTTGGGACATATTTTGGACATACTTGGGACATACTTGGGACATATTTTGGGACATACTTGGGACATACTTGGGACATATTTTGGACATAGTTGGGACATACTTGGGACATACTTGGGACATACTTGGGACATACTTTGGGACATACTTGGGACATACTTGGGACATATTTGGGACATACTTGGGACATACTTTGGACATACCTGGGACATAGTTTGGGACATACTTGGGACATATTTGGGACATACTTGGGACATACTTGGGACATATTTGGGACATACTTGGGACATACTTGGGGACATACTTGGGACATACTTGGGACATACTTGGGACATACTTGGGACATACTTGGGACATATTTGGGACATACTTGGGACATATTTGGGACATACTTGGGACATACTTGGGACATACTTGGGACATACTTGGGACATACTTGGGACATACTTGGGACATACTTGGGACATACTTGGGACATACTTACGGACATACTTGGGACATACTTGGGACATACTTGGGACATACTTGGGACATACTTGGGACATATTTGGGACATACTTGGGACATATTTTGGACATACTTGGGACATACTTTGGACATACTTGGGACATACTTGGGACATACTTGGGACATACTTGGGACATACTTGGGACATACTTGGGACATACTTGGGACATACTTGGGACATACTTGGGACATACTTGGGACATACTTGGGACATACTTGGGACATACTTGGGACATACTTGGGACATACTTGGGACATACTTGGGACATACTTGGGACATACTTGGGACATATTTGGGACATAGTTGGGACATACTTGGGACATATTTCGGACATACTTGGGACATACTTGGGATATACTTGGGACATAGTTGGGACATACTTGGGACATAGTTGGGACATACTTGGGACATACTTCGGACATACTTGGGACATATTTGGGACATACTTGGGACATACTTGGAACATATTTGGGACATACTTGGGACATACTTGGGACATACTTGGGACATACTTGGGACATACTTGGGACATACTTGGGACATACTTGGGACATACTTGGGACATATTTGAGGACATACTTGGGACATACTTGGGACATACTTGGGACATACTTGGGACATACTTGGGACATACTTGGGACATACTTGGGACATACTTGGGACATACTTGGGACATACTTGGGACATAGTTGGGACATACTTGGGACATATTTTGGACATACTTGGGACATATTTCGGACATACTTGGGACATATTTGGGACATACTTGGGACATACTTGGGACATATTTGGGACATACTTGGGACATACTTGGGACATACTTGGGACATACTTGGGACATACTTGGGACATACTTGGGACATACTTGGGACATACTTGGGACATACTTGGGACATACTTGGGACATAGTTGGGACATACTTGGGACATATTTGGGACATACTTGGGACATACTTGGGACATACTTGGGACATACTTGGGACATACTTGGGACATACTTGGGACATACTTGGGACATACTTGGGACATAGTTGGGACATACTTGAGACATATTTCGGACATACTTGAGACATATTTCGGACATACTTGGGACATATTTGGGACATACTTGGGACATATTTTGAACATACTTGGGACATACTTGGGATATATTTGGGACATACTTGGGACATACTTGGGACATATTTGGGACATACTTGGGACATACTTGGGACATATTTGGGACATACTTGGGACATACTTGGGACATACTTGGGAAATACTTGGGACATACTTGGGACATACTTGGGACATACTTGGGACATACTTGGGACATATTTGGGACATACTTGGGACATATTTGGGACATACCTGGGACATAGTTTGGGACATACTTGGGACATACTTGGGACATAGTTGGGACATACTTTGGACATATTTCGGACATACTTGGGACATACTTGGGATATACTTGGGACATAGTTGGGACATACTTGGGACATACTTGGGACATACTTGGGACATATTTGGGACATACTTGGGACATATTTGGGACATACTTGGGACATACTTGGGACATATTTGGGACATACTTGGGAAATACTTGGGACATATATGGGACATAATTGGAACATATTTTGAACATACTTTGGACATACTTGGGACATATTTGGGACATACTTGGGACATATTTTGGACATACCTGGGACATACTTGGGACATATTTGGGACATTCTTGGGACATATTTGGGAGATACTTGGGACATACTTGGGAAATACTTGAGACATACTTGGGACATACTTGGGACATACTTGGGACATACTTGAGACATAGTTGGGACATACTTGAGACATATTTCGGACATACTTGAGACATATTTCGGACATACTTGGGACATATTTGGGACATACTTGGAACATATTTTGAACATACTTGGGACATACTTGGGATATATTTGGGACATACTTGGGACATACTTGGGACATATTTGGGACATACTTGGGACATACTTGGGACATACTTGAGACATACTTGGGACATACTTGGGACATACTTGGGACATACTTGAGACATATTTGGGACATACTTGGGACATATTTTGGACATACCTGGGACATAGTTTGGACATACTTGGGACATATTTGGTACATAGTTGGGACATACTTTGGACATATTTCGGACATACTTGGACATACTGGGGATATACTTAGGACATAGTTGGGACATACTTGGGACATAGTAGGGACATACTTGGGACATATTTCGGACATACTTGGGACATATTTGGGACATACTTGGAACATACTTGGAACATATTTGGGACATACTTGGGACATACTTGGGACATACTTGGGACATACTTGGGACATACTTGGGACATACTTGGGACATACTTGGGATATACTTAGGACATAGTTGGGACATACTTGGGACATCCTGGGACATATATGGGACATAGTTGGGACATACTTGAGACATACTTGGGACATACTTGGGACATACTTGGGACATACTTGGGACATACTTGGGATATACTTGGGACATATATGGGACATACTTGAGACATATTTGGGACATACTTGGGACATTCTTGGGATATACTTGGGACATATTTGGGATATATTTGGGACATACTTTGGACATACTTGGGACATACTTGGGACATGGTTGGGATATTCTTGGGACATATTTGGGAGATACTTGGGACATACTTGGGAAATACTTGAGACATACTTGGGACATACTTGGGACATACTTGGGACATACTTGGGACATACTTGGGACATATTTCGGACATACTTGGGACATATTTGGGACATACTTGGCACATACTTGGGACATACTTGGGACATATTTGGGACATACTTGGGACATACTTGGGACATACTTGGGACATATTTGGGACATACTTGGGACATATTTTGAACATACTTGGGACATTCTTGGGACATATTTGGGACATACTTGGGACATACTTGGGAAATACTTGGGACATACTTGGGACATAATTGGGACATACTTGGGACATACTTGGGACATACTTGGGACATACTTGGGACATATTTGGGACATACTTGGGACATATTTGGGACATACTTGGGACATATTTGGGACATACTTGGGACATATTTTGGACATACTTGGGACATACTTGGGATATACTTGGGACATATTTGGGACATACTTGGGACATACTTGGGACATATTTGGGACATACTTGGGACATACTTGGGAAATACTTGGGACATACTTGGGACATACTTGGGACATACTTGGGACATACTTGGGACATAAATGGGACATACTTGGGACATACTTGGGACATACTTGGGACATACTTGGGACATACTTGGGACATACTTGGGACATATTTGGGACATACTTGGGACATACTTGGGACATACTTGGGACATACTTGGGACATATTTGGGAAATACTTGGGACATATTTGGGACATACTTGGGACATACTTGGGACATACTTGGGACATATATGGGACATACTTGGGACATACTTTGGACATAGTTGGGACATACTTGGGACATATTTGGGACATACTTGGGACATATTTGGGACATACTTGGGACATACTTGGGATATATTTGGGACATATTTGGGACATAATTGGAACATATTTTGAACATACTTGGGACATTCTTGGGACATATTTGGGACATTCTTGGGACATATTTGGGAGATACTTGGGACATACTTGGGAAATACTTGAGACATTCTTGGGACATATTTGGGAGATACTTGGGACATACTTGGGAAATACTTGAGACATACTTGGGACATACTTGGGACATAATTGGGACATACTTGGGACATACTTGGGACATACTTGGGACATATTTCGGACATACTTGGGACATATTTGGGACATACTTGGCCATACTTGGGACATACTTGGGACATATTTGGGACATACTTGGGACATACTTGGGACATACTTGGGACATATTTGGGACATACTTGGGACATATTTTGAACATACTTGGGACATTCTTGGGACATATTTGGGAGATACTTGGGACATACTTGGGAAATACTTGAGACATACTTGGGACATACTTGGGACATAATTGGGACATACTTGGGACATACTTGGGACATACTTGGGACATATTTCGGACATACTTGGGAAATATTTGGGACATACTTGGCCATTCTTGGGACATACTTGGGACATATTTGGGACATACTTGGGAAATACTTGGGACATACTTGGGACATATTTGGGACATAATTGGAACATATTTTGAACATACTTGGGACATTCTTGGGACATATTTGGGAGATACTTGGGACATACTTGGGAAATACTTGAGACATACTTGGGACATACTTGGGACATACTTGGGACATACTTGGGACATAGTTGGGACATACTTGGGAAATACTTGGGACATACTTGGGACATATTTGGGACATAATTGGGACATATTTGGAACATACTTGGGACATTCTTGGGACATATTTGGGACATTCTTGGGACATATTTGGGACATACTTGGGACATACTTGGGACATACTTGGGACATATTTGGGACATAATTGGAACATATTTTGAACATACTTGGGACATTCTTGGGACATATTTGGGACATTCTTGGGACATATTTGGGAGATACTTGGGACATACTTGGGACATACTTGGGACATACTTGGGACATATTTGGGAGATACTTGGGACATACTTGGGACATACTTGAGACATACTTGGGACATACTTGGGACATACTTGGGACATACTTGGGACATACTTGGGACATACTTGGGACATATTTGGGACATACTTGGGAACATATTTTGAACATACTTGGGACATTCTTGGGACATATTTGGGACATTCTTGGGACATATTTGGGAGATACTTGGGACATACTTGGGAAATACTTGAGACATTCTTGGGACATATTTGGGAGATACTTGGGACATACTTGGGAAATACTTGAGACATACTTGGGACATACTTGGGACATAATTGGGACATACTTGGGACATTCTTGGGACATACTTGGGACATATTTGGGACGTACTTGGGAAATACTTGGGACATACTTGGGACATATTTGGGACATACTTGGGAAATACTTGGGACATACTTGGGACATATTTGGGACATAATTGGAACATATTTTGAACATACTTGGGACATTCTTGGGACATATTTGGGACATTCTTGGGACATATTTGGGAGATACTTGGGACATACTTGGGAAATACTTGAGACATTCTTGGGACATATTTGGGAGATACTTGGGACATACTTGGGAAATACTTGAGACATACTTGGGACATACTTGGGACATAATTGGGACATACTTGGGACATACTTGGGACATACTTGGGACATATTTCGGACATACTTGGGACATATTTGGGACATACTTGGCCATACTATGGACATACTTGGGACATATTTGGGACATACTTGGGAAATACTTGGGACATACTTGGGACATATTTGGGACATAATTGGAACATATTTTGAACATACTTGGGACATTCTTGGGACTTATTTGGGAGATACTTGGGACATACTTGGGAAATACTTGAGACATACTTGGGACATATTTGGGAGATACTTGGGACATACTTGGGAAATATTTGGGACATATTTGGGACATACTTGGGACTTACTTGGGACATATTTGGGACATTCTTGGGACATATTTGGGACATTCTTGGGACATATTTGGGAGATACTTGGGACATACTTGGGAAATACTTGAGACATTCTTGGGACATATTTGGGAGATACTTGGGACATACTTGGGAAATATTTGGGACATATTTGGGACATACTTGGGACTTACTTGGGACATATTTGGGACATTCTTGGGACATACTTGGGACATATTTGGGACATACTTGGGACATACTTGGGACATACTTGGGACATACTTGGGACATACTTGGGACATATTTGGGACATACTTGGGAAATACTTGGGACATACTTGGGACATATTTGGGACATAATTGGAACATATTTTGAGCATACTTGGGACATTCTTGGGACATATTTGGGACATTCGTGGGACATATTTGGGAGATACTTGGGACATACTTGGGAAATACTTGAGACATTCTTGGGAGAAACTTGGGACATACTTGGGAAATACTTGAGACATACTTGGGACATACTTGGGACATAATTGGGACATACTTGGGACATACTTGGGACATACTTGGGACATATTTCGGACATACTTGGGACATATTTGGGACATACTTGGGACATACTTGGGACATACTTGGGACATATTTGGGACATACTTGGGAAATACTTGGGACATACTTGGGACATATTTGGGACATAATTGGAACATATTTTGAACATACTTGGGACATTCTTGGGACATATTTGGGAGATACTTGGGACATACTTGGGAAATACTTGGGACATACTTGGGACATACTTGGGACATACTTGGGACATACTTGGGACATACTTGGGACATACTTGGGACATATTTCGGACATACTTGGGAAATATTTGGGACATACTTGGGACATACTTGGGACATACTTGGGACATATTTGGGACATACTTGGGAAATACTTGGGACATACTTGGGACATATTTGGGACATAATTGGAACATATTTTGAACATACTTGGGACATTCTTGGGACATATTTGGGAGATACTTGGGACATACTTGGGAAATACTTGAGACATACTTGGGACATACTTGGGACATACTTGGGACATACTTGGGACATACTTGGGACATACTTGGGACATACTTGAGACATATTTCGGACATACTTGGGACATATTTGGGACATACTTGGGACATATTTGGGACATACTTGGGACATATTTTGGACATACTTGGGACATACTTGGGATATATTTGGGACATACTTGGGACATATTTTGGACATTCCTGGGACATACTTGGGACATATTTGGGACATTCTTGGGACATACTTGGGACATATTTGGGAGATACTTGGGACATACTTGGGAAATACTTGAGACATACTTGGGACATATTTGGGACATACTTGGGACATACTTGGGACATACTTGGGACATATTTGGGACATACTTGGGACATACTTGGCACATACTTGGGACATATTTGGACATACTTGGGACATACTTGGGACATACTTGGGACATACTTGGGACATATTTGGGACTTACTTGGGACATACTTGGGACATACTTGGGACATACTTGGGACATACTTGGGACATACTTGGGACATACTTGGGACATACTTGGGACATACTTGGGACATACTTGGGACATACTTGGGACATACTTGGGACATACTTGGGACATATTTCGGACATACTTGGGACATACTTGGGACATACTTGGGACATACTTGGGACATATTTGGGACATACTTGGGACATACTTGGGACATACTTGGGACATACTTGGGACATACTTGGGACATACTTGGGACATACTTGGGACATACTTGGGACATACTTGGGACATACTTGGGACATACTTGGGACATACTTGGGACATACTTGGGACATACTTGGGACATACTTGGGACATACTTGGGACATACTTGGGACATATTTGGGACATACTTGGGACATACTTGGGACATATTTGGGACATACTTGGGACATACTTGGGACATACTTGGGACATACTTGGGACATACTTGGGACATACTTGGGACATACTTGGGACATACTTGGGACATACTTGGGACATACTTGGGACATACTTGGGACATACTTGGGACATACTTGGGACATACTTGGGACATACTTGGGACATACTTGGGACATACTTGGGACATACTTGGGACATAGTTGGGACATACTTGGGACATATTTCGGACATACTTGGGACATACTTGGGACATACTTGGGACATACTTGGGACATACTTGGGACATACTTGGGACATACTTGGGACATACTTGGGACATACTTGGGACATACTTGGGACATACTTGGGACATACTTGGGACATACTTGGGACATACTTGGGACATACTTGGGACATACTTGGGACATACTTGGGACATACTTGGGACATACTTGGGACATACTTGGGACATACTTGGGACATACTTGGGACATATTTGGGACATACTTGGGACTTACTTGGGACATAATTGGGACATTCTTGGGACATACTTGGGACATATTTGGGACATACTTGGGACATACTTGGGACATACTTGGGACATACTTGGGACATATTTGGGACATACTTGGGACATACTTGGGACATACTTGGGACATATTTGGGACATACTTGGGACATATTTGGGACATACTTGGGACATTCTTGGGACATATTTGGGACATACTTGGGACATATTTGGGAGATACTTGGGACATACTTGGGACATACTTGAGACATACTTGGGACATACTTGGGACATACTTGGGACATACTTGAGACATACTTGGGACATACTTGGGACATACTTGGGACATACTTGGGACATACTTGGGACATACTTGGGACATACTTCGGACATACTTGGGACATATTTGGGACATACTTGGGACATACTTGGGACATACTTGGGACATATTTGGGACATACTTGGGAAATACTTGGGACATACTTGGGACATACTTGGGACATACTTGGGACATATTTTGGACATACTTGGGACATTCTTGGGACATATTTGGGAGATACTTGGGACATACTTGGGACATACTTGGGACATACTTGGGACATACTTGGGACATACTTGGGACATACTTGGGACATACTTGGGACATACTTGGGACATACTTGGGACATATTTCGGACATACTTGGGACATATTTGGGACATACTTGGGCATACTTGGGACATACTTGGGACATATTTGGGACATACTTGGGAAATACTTGGGACATACTTGGGACATATTTGGGACATAATTGGGACATATTTTGGACATACTTGGGACATTCTTGGGACATATTTGGGAGATACTTGGGACATACTTGGGAAATACTTGAGACATACTTGGGACATACTTGGGACATACTTGGGACATACTTGAGACATAGTTGGGACATACTTGAGACATATTTCGGACATACTTGAGACATATTTCGGACATACTTGGGACATATTTGGGACATACTTGGAACATATTTTGAACATACTTGGGACATACTTGGGATATATTTGGGACATACTTGGGACATATTTTGGACATTCCTGGGACATACTTGGGACATATTTGGGACATTCTTGGGACATACTTGGGACATATTTGGGACATACTTGGGACATAGTTGGGACTTACTTGGGACATAATTGGGACATTCTTGGGAAATACTTGGGACATATTTGGGACATACTTGGGAAATACTTGGGACATAGTTGGGACATACTTGGGACATGGTTGGGACATACTTGGGACATACTTGGGACATACTTGGGACATACTTGGGACATACTTGGGACATACTTGGGACATACTTGGGACATACTTGGGACATACTTGGGACATACTTGGGACATACTTGGGACATACTTGGGACATACTTGGGACATACTTGGGACATATTTGGGACATACTTGGGACATACTTGGGACATAGTTGGGACATACTTGGGACATATTTCGGACATACTTGGGACATATTTGGGACATACTTGGGACATATTTGGGACATACTTGGGACATACTTGGGACATATTTTGGACATACTTGGCACATACTTGGGACATACTTGGGACATACTTGAGACATACTTGGGACATACTTGGGACATACTTGGGACATACTTGGGACATACTTGGGACATAGTTGGGACATACTTGGGACATACTTGGGACATATTTTGGACATACTTGGGACATACTTGGGACATAGTTGGGACATACTTGAGACATACTTGGGACATACTTGGGACATACTTGGGACATATTTGGGACATACTTGGGACATACTTGGGACATACTTGGGACATACTTGGGACATACTTGGGACATACTTGGGACATACTTGGGACATACTTGGGACATACTTGGGACATACTTGGGACATACTTGGGACATATATGGGACATAGTTGGGACATACTTGGGACATAGTTGGGACATACATGAGACATATTTCGGCCATACTTGGGACATATTTGGGACATACTTGGGACATATTTGGGACATACTTGGGACATACTTGGGACATACTTGGGACATACTTGGGACATACTTGGGACATATATGGGACATACTTGAGACATACTTGGAACATACTTGGGACATACTTGGGAGATACTTGGGACATACTTGGGACATATTTGGGACATACTTGGGACATACTTGGGACATATTTGGGACATTCTTGGGACATACTTGGGACATACTTGGGACATACTTGGGACATACTTGGGACATACTTGGGACATACTTGGGACATACTTGGGAGATATACTTGGGACATATTTGGGACATACTTGGGACATACTTGGGACATATTTGGGACCTACTTGGGACATACTTGGGACATACTTGGGACATATTTCGGACATACTTGGGACATATTTGGGACATACTTGGGCATACTTGGGACATACTTGGACATATTTGGGACATTCTTGGGACATACTTGGGACATAGTTGGGACATACTTGAGACATACTTGGGACATACTTGGGACGTACTTGGGACATACTTGAGATATACTTGGGACATATTTGGGACATACTTGGGACATACTTGGGACATATATGGGACCTACTTGGGACATACTTGGGACATATTTCGGACATACTTGGGACATATTTGGGACATACTTGAGCATACTTGGGACATACTTGGACATATTTGGGACATTCTTGGGACATACTTGGGTCTTATTTGGGACATATTTGGGACATAAATGGGACATACGTGGGACATATTTGGGACATACGTGGGACAAACTTGGAACATATTTCGGACATGCTTGGGACATACTTGGGACATATTTGGGACATACTTGGGACATACTTGGGACATACTTGGGACATACTTGGGACATACTTGGGACATACTTGGGACA
Source organism: Lordiphosa clarofinis (assembly GCA_018904275.1). Classification (NCBI taxonomy): domain Eukaryota; kingdom Metazoa; phylum Arthropoda; class Insecta; order Diptera; family Drosophilidae; genus Lordiphosa; species Lordiphosa clarofinis. Next base: position 25,190 of record JAEIGQ010000377.1, on the reverse strand, counting down.
TACTTGGGACATACTTGGGACATACTTGGGACATATTTGGGACCTACTTGGGACATACTTGGGACATATTTGGGACATACTTGGGAAATACTTGGGACATACTTGGGACATATTTGGGACATAATTGGAACATATTTTGAACATACTTGGGACATTCTTGGGACATATTTGGGAGATACTTGGGACATTCTTGGGAAAGACTTGGGACATACTTGGGACATATTTCGGACATACTTGGGACATATTTGGGACATACTTGGGCATATTTGGGACATACTTGGGACATACTTGAAACATACTTGGGACATATATGGGACATACTTGGGACATATTTGGGACATACTTGGGACATACTTGGGACATACTTGGGACATACTTGGGACATATTTGGGACATTCTTGGGACATACTTGGGACATATTTGGGAGATACTTGGGACATACTTGGGAAATACTTGAGACATACTTGGGACATATTTGGGAGATACTTGGGACATACTTGGGACATACTTGGGACATATTTGGGACATACTTGGACATACTTGGGACATACTTGGGACATACTTGAGACATACTTGGGACATACTTGGGACATACTTGGGACATATATGGGACATACTTGGGACATACTTGGGACATACTTGGGACATACTTGGGACATACTTGGGACATACTTGGGACATACTTGGGACATATTTGGGACATACTTGGGAAATATTTGGGACATACTTGGGACATACTTGGGACATACTTTGGGACATATTTGGGACATACTTGGGAAATACTTGGGACATACTTGGGACATATTTGGGACATACTTGGAACATATTTGGGACATACTTGGGACATTCTTGGGACATATTTGGGACATACTTGGGACATACTTGGGACATACTTGGGACATACTTGGGACATACTTGGGACATACTTGGGACATACTTGGGACATACTTGGGACATACTTGGGACATATTTCGGACATACTTGGGAAATATTTGGGACATACTTGGCACATACTTGGGACATACTTTGGACATATTTGGGACATACTTGGGAAATACTTGGGACATACTTGGGACATATTTGGGACATAATTGGAACATATTTTGAACATACTTGGGACATTCTTGGGACATATTTGGGAGATACTTGGGACATACTTGGGAAATACTTGAGACATACTTGGGACATACTTGGGACATACTTGGGACATACTTGGGACATAGTTGGGACATACTTGGGACATATTTGGGACATACTTGGGACATATTTGGGACATACTTGGGACATATTTGGGACATACTTGGAACATATTTGGGACATACTTGGGACATACTTGGGACATATTTGGGACATACTTGGGACATACTTGGGACATATTGGGACATACGGGACATATAGATCGGGACATACTTGGACATATTGGGACATACTTGGGACATATTGGGACATACTTGGACATAGTTGGGACATACTTGGACATATGGACATACGGGACATATTGGACATACTGGGACATATTTGGGACATACTTGAAACATATTTTGAACATACTTGGGACATACTTGGGATATATTTGGGACATACTTGGGACATATTTTGGACATTCCTGGGACATACTTGGGACATATTTGGGACATTCTTGGGACATACTTGGGACATATTTGGGAGATACTTGGGACATACTTGGGAAATACTTGAGACATACTTGGGACATATTTGGGAGATACTTGGGACATACTTGGGACATACTTGGGACATATTTTGGACATACTTGGCACATACTTGGCACATACTTGGGACATAGTTGGACATACTTGAGACATACTTGGGACATACTTGGGACAAACTTGGGACATATAAGGGACTTACTTGGGACATACATGGGACATACTTGGGACATACTTGGGACATACTTGGGACATACTTGGGACATACTTGGGACATATATGTAAAAAGGGATAAGGGTCCATGCAGCAGATTTACAGCGGAGTTGGGCAGCAGGCTAACAGCAGACTACTAACAGCAGACAATTAACAGCAGACACAGCAGAGAAGCAGCAGACGCAGCAGAGAGACGCAGCAGAGAAGAAGTCGAGAAACAGCAGTCAAGCAGAACAGTCGAGAAGCCGCAGCCGAATATTGAACAATTAAAACGCCGTGTGTAAATCTAAAGCTGACCTATTCTAATCACTTAATACTGTTAATTGTAAACTTAAATATATTTTTCGTAAAGAACCGTAAATAAAAGGAGCAGATTAGACCAATCCGCTCACATTTGGGGGCTCGTCTCGGTCCGAAAAAACACATACTTGAACACGCAATCAGCAGAAAAAAGTGCAAAGCTGTATAAAAATAAAGCAGAAAAGTGTCTCTCTAATTGACAAGGCTCAACGCAGGCAAAAGTAAGCAGTAATTGCTAAATTCAGTTGACGTACGCTAAAATGATGCAACAAAAGCCGTCGTTGTGAAATTAAAAGATCAAACACAAAGTCAGCGGTAAATGAAAAAGTGAATACGTGGAAAGCAGCAAAACCAAAAGTGGAAGGGAGACAGCTATATAGAACACGAGCAGCAACACAAGCATACATCAGAAAGATGGTAATCGAGAGGGACAACGAAGACAAGCTGAAACTTGATGAAATACAAACAAATACCGGAGCGATAAAAAAGACGCAAAAGAAGATGGATGAAAATATATCGGATGCCAAGCCGCAGTCTGTCGAAGTTATCGATAGTGGTTCGATAGCTGAAAACACGAAAACACTTCAGGAACTAGTTCAGCTGCTGACCCTAAAAATTCAAGTTGATGAGCAGAGCAAAAACAAGTGCGTGATCGCAGCAGAAAACTTTGAGAAAATTATTCCAGAGTTTGATGGGGAAACCATTCCGGTAAATCACTGGTTCGAGAATTTCGAATTGAACGCAGAAGCATACGGACTAGATGACAAGCAAAAGTATGTTCAAGCCCGTTCTAAGATGACCAGCACGGCAAAGTTGTTTTTGGAATCTACCTGTGTCCGTGAATATACAGAGCTGAAGATGCTGTTGCAGGATGAGTTCAGCCGTGGTTACAGATGTAGTGCTGATGTGCATGAAGAGCTGCGTGCACGTAAGAAGCGAAAACAAGAATCGTTTCATGAGTACCTATTGCAGATGAAAAAGTTAGCTTCAGTTGGCAACGTGGATGCTCAGTCAGTTATACGATACATTGTGGATGGGCTACAGCTGAAAAGCGATTTTAAGTATTCACTGTATAGCTGCAAGTCATACAGGGAGTTGCATGAGCAGTATGATAATTTTGAACGAGTTTCTGAGAACAACAGGCTGATGGCTCAGCCGATTCAGAAAAAAGCGGTTGATGCGGGAAACAGGAAAATGCACTGCTTCAATTGCGGATCTGCAGAGCATTTACGAAAGGATTGCGTGGCTGATACGAAATGTTTCCGTTGCAACAAAGTGGGACACATGTCAAAAAATTGTCCTGGATCGTCGTCAGGAGTCAACGTAGTTCGTAACACTAATCGCATGAAGACTGTGAAGTTGAATGGCGTGGAAGTGGAGTGTCTGGTAGATACTGGAGCAGACGTCACAATAATAAAGAGATGCATCTACAATAAAATGTCAAATACTAAGCTGGAAAAATGTATTTCAACACTACGTGGATTGGGCAACAATGTCACTCGCCCTATTGGTTGTTTTGAAGCAGATATTGAAGTTGATGAGAAGAAAACGACTCATAAAATTATTGTTGTTGCTGATAAAGACATTGCATTTGACGCACTGCTGGGCTATGATTTTTTAGCCAAATTCAAATTTACGTCGTCGGCTGAAGGATACAAGTTTTCCTCCCTGCTGGAGGAAACTTGTGAGGACTTTAACCAGATAAGTATTTACAATGTCATAAATTCAAACGCTGATATCGATGTTCCCCCACAGTTTGCGAACGAAGTTCAATCGCTGATCGTAAACTACAAATGTACTGAAGCAGTAGAAGAGGTCCCAATCATGCTGAAGGTGGTTCCAGATGGCGAGATAACCCCATTTCGACAGGCACCAAGCCGTCTTGCCATCACAGAAGAGATAGAAGTAGAGCATCGTCCTGGCGAACGTCTTAAGCATGTGGATTGCCTTAGTAGATATCCAAGTCATCTTATTCTGGCTGCTTCAGAGATAACGGCACGGATCAAAAATGCACAGGTCAAAGATGAGATGGTAAGAGCAATCGCAGAGGTGCTGAAAAGTCGTCCTTTTGACTCATATAAGATGAAAGGTGGGCTGATTTACAAGGAAGTGGATGGCAATGAACTATTGGTGGTCCCTAAGCAGTTGGAGAAGGAAATAGTTGTTGACGCTCACAATGCAGGTCACTTTGCAGTTCACAAAACGATGCATGCGATTCGTCAAAACTATTGGATTCCTCATTTGGAGCAGAAAGTCGCAAAAGTCGTCAACAATTGTGTGAAATGCATCATATACAACAAGAAGTTGGGAAAAAAGGAGGGATTCCTAAATTATGTGGACAAAGGAGATAAGCCACTTCATACGCTGCACGTTGACCATTTAGGTCCTATGGACGCCACGTCGAAGGTATACAAATATGTATTTGCAGTGGTTGACGGTTTTTCGAAATTTGTGTGGCTTTTTCCTACTAAGACAACCAGCTGCGAGGAGACGTTGAAAAAGATCGAAATTTGGTCGGAAATCTTTGGAAATCCGGTGCGGATAATTTCGGATAGAGGTTCCGCTTTTACGGCCAATTTGTTTGCAGAATATACAAAAGAAAACGGAATAGAACATGTATGGAGCGACCACAGGTGTACCAAGAGGCAATGGACAGGTTGAGAGGGTCAACCGTACAATTTTATCAATCATCTCGAAGTTGTCAGCTGAAGATCCAACCAAATGGTATAAGGTAGTACCTGACGTGCAGAAGGCAGTTAATTCACATGTACATGTTTCAACAAAAAGATCGCCGTTTGAGTTGATGTTTGGAGTGAGAATGATCAATAAACCCAGTGATCGCATAACGCAGATGCTGGAAGAAGAAATTTTGGAAAATTTCGACGAGGAAAGAAATTTGATGAGACAAGCAGCAAAAGTTGAAATACAGCGAGCGCAGGAGTCGTATAAGAAGCAGTACGATAAAAAGAGGAAGGTAGAGATGGATTATAGAGTTGGAGACTTGGTGGCGATTCGCAGAACTCAATTTGTAGCTGGGAAAAAGCTCGCCAGCGAATATTTGGGGCCATACGAGATAACGAAAATTAAGAGGAATGGACGTTATGATGTACGAAAGGCAGCCAACATGGAAGGTCCTGTAAATACTTCTACAAGTTGCGATAATATGAAATTATGGAGATATGCAGTAGATAACGACGAGGCATGGTCATCTGGGACAGATGAATAATCAGGAATGGCCGAATGTAAAAAGGGATAAGGGTCCATGCAGCAGATTTACAGCGGAGTTGGGCAGCAGGCTAACAGCAGACTACTAACAGCAGACAATTAACAGCAGACACAGCAGAGAAGCAGCAGACGCAGCAGAGAGACGCAGCAGAGAAGAAGTCGAGAAACAGCAGTCAAGCAGAACAGTCGAGAAGCCGCAGCCGAATATTGAACAATTAAAACGCCGTGTGTAAATCTAAAGCTGACCTATTCTAATCACTTAATACTGCTAATTGTAAACTTAAATATATTTTTTCGTAAAGAACCGTAAATAAAAGGAGCAGATTAGACCAATCCGCTCACATATATGGGACATAGTTGGGACATACATGGGACATATTTCGGCCATACTTGGGACATATTTGGGACATACTTGGGACATATTTGGGACATACTTGGGACATACTTGGGACATATTTTGGACATACTTGGCACATACTTGGGACATAGTTGGGACATACTTGAGACATACTTGGGACATACTTGGGACATACTTGGGACATACTTGGGACATAGTTGGGACATACTTGGGACATACTTGGGACATATTTTGGACATACTTGGCACATACTTGGGACATAGTTGGGACATACTTGAGACATACTTGGGACATACTTGGGACATACTTGGGACATACTTGGGACATACTTGGGACATACTTGGGACATACTTGGGACATACTTGGGACATACTTGGGACATATTGGGACATACTTGGGACATACTTGGGACATACTTGGGACATACTTGGGACATATTTGGGACATACTTGGGACATATTTGGGACATACTTGGGACATATTTGGGACATACTTGGGACATATTTGGGACATACTTGGGACATACTTGGGACATACTTGGGACATACTTGGGACATACTTGGGACATATTTGGGACATACTTGGGACATACTTGGAACATACTTGGGACATACTTGGGACATACTTGGGACATACTTGGGACATACTTGGGACATACTTGGGACATACTTGGGACATATTTGGGACATTCTTGGGATATACTTGGGACATATTTGGGACATATTTGGGACATACTTGGGACATTTTTGGGACATACTTGGGACATATTTGGGACATACTTGGGACATAGTTGGGACATACTTGGGACATACTTGGGACATACTTGGGACATACTTGGGACATACTTGGGACATAAATGGGACATACGTGGGACATATTTGGGACATACTTGGGACATACTTGGAACATATTTCGGACATACTTGGCACATACTTGGGACATAGTTGGGACATACTTGAGACATACTTGGGACATACTTGGGACATACTTGGGACATACTTGGGACATACTTGGGACATACTTGGGACATACTTGGGACATACTTGGGACATATTTGGGACATACTTGGGACATACTTGGGACATACTTGGGACATATTTGGGACATACTTGGGACATACTTGGGACATACTTGGGACATACTTGGGACATACTTGGGACATACTTGGGACATTCTTGGGACATACTTGGGACATATTTGGGACATATTTGGGACATAATTGGGACATACTTGGGACATACTTGGGACATACTTGGGACATACTTGGGACATACTTGGGACATACTTGGGACATACTTGGGACATACTTGGGACATACTTGGGACATACTTGGGACATACTTGGGACATACTTGGGACATACTTGGGACATACTTGGGACATACTTGGGACATACTTGGGACATATTTGGGACATACTTGAGACATACTTGGGACATATTTGGGACATACTTGGGACATACTTGGGACATAGTTGGGACATACTTGGGACATATTTGGGACATACTTGGGACATACTTGGGACATATTGGGACATACTTGGGACATACTTGGGACATACTTGGGACATACTTGGGACATACTTGGGACATACTTGGGACATACTTGGGACATACTTGGGACATACTTGGGACATACTTGGGACATACTTGGGACATATATTGGGACATACTTGGGACATACTTGGGACATACTTGGGACATACTTGGGACATACTTTGGGACATACTTGGGACATATTTGGGACATACTTGGGACATATTTGGGACATACTTGGGACATACTTGGGACATACTTGGGACATACTTGGGACATACATGGGACACACTTGGAACATACTTGGAACATACTTGGGACATACTTGGGACATACTTGGGACATACTTGGGACATACTTGGGACATATTTGGGACATACTTGGGACATACTTGGGACATATTTGGAACATTCTTGGGACATACTTGGGACATATTTGGGATATATTTGGGACATACTTGGGACATACTTGGGACATGGTTGGGATATTTTTGGGACATACTTGGGACATACTTGGGACATACTTGGGACATACTTGGGACATACTTGGGACATACTTAGGACATACTTGGGACATACTTGGGACATACTTGGGACATATTTGGGACATACTTGGGACATACTTGGAACATATTTCGGACATACTTGGCACATACTTGGGACATAGTTGGGACATACTTGGGACATACTTGGGACATACTTGGGACGTACTTGGGACATACTTGGGATATACTTGGGACATATTTGGGACATACTTGGGACATACTTGGGACATATATGGGACCTACTTGGGACATACTTGGGACATACTTGGGACATATTTGGGACATACTTGGGACATACTTGGGACATATTTGGGACATTCTTGGGACATACTTGGGACATATTTGGGATATATTTGGGACATACTTGGGACATACTTGGGACATGGTTGGGATATTTTTGGGACATACTTGGGATATACTTGGGAAATACTTGGGACCTAGTTGGGACATACTTGGGACATACTTGGGACATACTTGGGACATAAATGGGACATACGTGGGACATATTTGGGACATACTTGGGACATACTTGGAACATATTTCGGACATACTTGGCACATACTTGGGACATAGTTGTGACATACTTGAGACATACTTGGGACATACTTGGGACGTACTTGGGACATACTTGAGATATACTTGGGACATATTTGGGACATACTTGGGACATACTTGGGACATATATGGGACCTACTTGGGACATACTTGGGACATACTTGGGACATATTTCGGACATACTTGGGACATATTTGGGACATACTTGAGCATACTTGGGACATACTTGGACATATTTGGGACATTCTTGGGACATACTTGGGACATATTTGGGACATACTTGGGACATATTTGGGACATACTTGGGACATACTTGGGTCATACTTGGGACATACTTGGGACATACTTGGGACATACTTGGGACATACTTGGGACATACTTGGGACATACTTGGGACATACTTGGGACATACTTGGGACATACTTGGCACATACTTGGGACATACTTGGGACATACTTGGGACATATTTCGGACATACTTGGGACATACTTGGGACATACTTGGGACATTCTTGGGACATATTTGGGACAAACTTGGGACATACTTGGGACATACTTGGGACATACTTGGGACATATTTGGGACATACTTGGGACATACTTGGGACATACTTGGGACATACTTGGGACATATTTGGGACATACTTGGGACATACTTGGGACATATTTGGACATACTTGGAACATACTTGGGACATATTTGGGACATACTTGGGCCATAGTTGGGACATATTTGGGACATACTTGAGCATACTTGGGACATACTTGGGACATACTTGGGACATACCTGGGACATATTTGGGACATTCTTGGGACATACTTGGGTCATATTTGGGACATATTTGGGACATATTTGGGACATATTTTGGACATATTTGGGACAAACTTGGGACATATTTCGGACATACTTGGGACATATTTGGGACATATATGGGACATTGTTGGGACATACTTGAGACATACTTGGGACATACTTGGGACATACTTGGGACATACTTGGGATATACTTGGGACATATATGGGACATACTTGGGACATACTTGGGACATATTTGGGACATACTTGGGACATTCTTGGGACATACTTGGGACATATTTGGGATATATTTGGGACATACTTGGGACATACTTGGGATATACTTGGGACATACTTGGGACATGGTTGGGATATTTTTGGGACATACTTGGGATATACTTGGGAAATACTTGGGACCTAGTTGGGACATACTTGGGACATATTTAGGACATACTTGGGACATAAATGGGACATACGTGGGACATATTTGGGACATACTTGGGACATACTTGGAACATATTTCGGACATACTTGGGACATACTTGGGACATACTTGGGACATACTTGGGACATACTTGGGACATACTTGGGACATACTTGGGACATACTTGGGACATACTTGGGACATACTTGGGACATACTTGGGACATACTTGGGTCATATTTGGGACATACTTGGGAAATACTTGGGACATACTTGGGACATATTTGGGACATACTTGGGACATATTTGGAACATTCTTGGGACATACTTGGGACATACTTGGGACATATTTGGGACATACTTGGGACATACTTGGGACATACTTGGGACATACTTGGGACATTCTTGGGACATACTTGGGACATACTTGGGACATATTTGGGACATACTTGGGACATACTTGGAACATACTTGGGACATACTTTGGGACATACTTGGGACATGGTTGGGACATTCTTGGGACATACTTGGGACATATTTCGGACATACTTGGGCATTTGGGACATACTTGGGACATAGTTGGGACATACTTGGGACATACTTGGGACATACTTGGGACATATTTGGGACATACTTCGGACATATTTGGGACATACTTGGGACATACTTGGGACATACTTGGGACATACTTGGGACATATTTGGGACATACTTGGGACATATTTGGGACATACTTGGGACATACTTGGGACATACTTGGGACATACTTGGGACATACTTGGGACATACTTGGGACATACTTGGGACATATTGGGACATACTTGGGAACATATTTGGGACATATTTCGGACATACTTGGGACATACTTTGGGACATACTTGGGACATATTTGGGACATACTTGGGACATACTTTGGGACATACTTGGGACATATTTTGGGACATACTTGGGACATACTTGAGACATACTTGGGACATATTTGGGACATACTTGGGACATACTTGGGACATACTTGGGACATACTTGGGACATACTTGGGACATACTTGGGACATACTTGGGACATATTTGGGACATACTTGGGACATACTTGGGACATACTTGGGACATACTTGGGACATACTTGGGACATACTTGGGACATACTTGGGACATACTTGGGACATACTTGGGACATACTTGGGACATACTTGGGACATACTTGGGACATACTTGGGACATAGTTGGGACATACTTGGGACATACTTCGGACATACTTGGGACATATTTGGGACATACTTGGGACATATTTGGGACATACTTGGGACATACTTGGGACATACTTGGGACATATTTTGGACATACTTGGGACATATTTGGGACATACTTGGGACATACTTGGGACATACTTGGGACATACTTGGGACATACTTGGGACATATTTGGGACATACTTGGGACATATTTGGGACATACTTGGGACATACTTGGGACATACTTGGGACATATATGGGACATAGTTGGGACAAACTTGGGACATTTTTCTGACATACTTGGGACATACTGGGGATATACATGGGACATAGTTGGGACATCCTTGGGACATACTTGGGACACATTTGGGACATACTTGGGACATACTTGGGACATATTTGGGACATTCTTGGGACATACTTGGGACATATTTGGGACATATTTTGGACATACTTGGAACATACTTGGGACATACTTGGGACATACTTGGGACATACTTGGGACATACTTGGGACATACTTGGGACATTCTTGGGACATACTTGGAACATATTTGGGACATACTTGGGACATATTTGGGACATACTTGGGACATATTTGGGACATATTTGGGACATACTTGGGACATATTTGGGACATACTTGGGACATACTTGGGACATACTTGGGACATATTTGGGACATACTTGGGACATACTTGGGACATACTTGGGACATACTTGGGACATACTTGGGACATATTTGGGACATATTTTGGGACATACTTGGGACATATTTGGGACATACTTGGGACATACTTGGGAAATACTTGGGACATACTTGGGACATATTTCGGACATATTTGGGACATATTTGGGACATACTTGGGCATACTTGGGACATACTTGGGACATACTTGGGTCATAGTTGGGACATACTTGGGACATACTTGGGACATACTTGGGACATATATGGGACATAGATGGAACATATTTGGGACGTATTTCGGACATACTTGGGACATAGTTTGGACATACTTGTGACATATTTGGGACATAGTTGGGACATACTTGAGACATACTTGGGACATATTTTGGACATAGTTGGGACATACTTGAGACATACTTGGGACATATTTTGGACATACTTGGCACATACTTGGGACATAGTTGGGACATACTTGAGACATACTTGGGACATACTTGGGACATACTTGGGACATACTTGGGACATATTTGGGACATACTTGGGACATACTTGGGACATACTTGGGACATATTTGGGACATACTTGGGACATACTTGGGACATACTTGGGACATACTTGGGACATACTTGGGACATCCTTGGGACATATTTGGGACATACTTGGGACATACTTGGGACATATTTGGACATACTTGGGACATACTTGGGATATACTTGGGACATATTTGGGACATACTTGGGACATACTTGGGACATACTTGGGACATATTTGGGACATACTTGGGACATATTTGGGACATACTTGGAATATACTTGGGACATACTTGGGACATACTTGGGACATACTTGGGACATATTTGGGACATACTTGGGACATACTTGGGACATACTTGGGACATACTTGGGACATATTTGGGACATACTTGGGACATACTTGGGACATATTTGGGACATACTTGGGACATATTTGGGACATACTTGGCCATACTTGGGACATACTTGGGACATACTTGGGACATATTTGGGACATACTTGGGACATACTTGGGACATACTTGGGACATATTTGGGACATACTTGGGACATACTTGGAACATACTTGGGACATACTTGGGACATATTTGGGACATACTTGGGACATACTTTGGACATACTTGGGACATACTTGGGACATACTTGGGACATACTTGGGACATACTTGGGACATACTTGGGACATACTTGGGACATACTTGAGACATACTTGGGACATACTTGGGACATACTTGGGACATACTTGGGACATACTTGGGACATACTTGGGACATACTTGGGACATACTTGGGACATACTTGGGACATATTTGGGACATACTTGGGACATATTTGGGACATACTTGGGACATACTTGGGACATACTTGGGACATACTTGGGACATATTTGGGACATACTTGGGACATACTTGGGACATACTTGGGACATATTTGGGACATACTTGGGACATACTTGGGACATACTTGGGACATACTTGGGACATAGTTGGGACATACTTGGGACATACTTGGGACATACTTGGGACATACTTGGGACATATTTGGGACATAGTTGGGACATATTTGGGACATATTTGGGACATACTTGGGACATACTTGGGACATACTTGGGACATATTTGGGACATACTTGGGACATACTTGGGACATACTTGGGACATATTTTGGACATACTTGGGACATACTTGGGACATACTTGGGACATATTTGGGACATACTTGGCACATACTTGGGACATAGTTGGGACATACTTGAGACATACTTGGGACATACTTGGGACATACTTGGGACATATTTGGGACATACTTGGGACATACTTGGGACATACTTGGGACATATTTGGGACATACTTGGGACATACTTGGGACATACTTGGGACATATTTGGGACATACTTGGGACATACTTGGGACATATTTGGGACATAGTTGGGACATACTTGGGACATATTTGGGACATACTTGGGACATACTTGGGACATACTTGGGACATACTTGGGACATACTTGGGACATGCTTGGGACATACTTGGGACATATTTGGGACATACTTGGGACATATTTGGGACATACTTGGGAAATACTTGGGACATATTTGGGACATACTTGGGACATACTTGGGACATACTTGGGACATATTTGGGACATACTTGGGACATAATTGGGACATACTTGGGACATATTTGGGACATACTTGGGACATACTTGGGACATACTTGGGACATATTTGGGACATACTTGGGACATATTTGGGACATACTTGGCCATACTTGGGACATACTTGGGACATACTTGGGACATATTTGGGACATACTTGGGACATATTGGGACATACTTGGGACATACTTGGGACATATTTGGGACATACTTGGAACATATTTGGAACATACTTGGGACATACTTGGGACATATTTGGGACATACTTGGGACATATTTGGGACATACTTGGGACATACTTGGGACATATTTGGGACATTCTTGGGACATATTTGGGACATACTTGGGACATACTTGGGAAATACTTGAGACATACTTGGGACATACTTGGGACATACTTGGGACATACTTGGGACATACTTGAGACATAGTTGGGACATACTTGAGACATATTTGGGACATACTTGGGACATATTTGGGACATACTTGGGACATATTTGGGACATACTTGGGACATACTTGGGACATACTTGGGACATACTTGGGATATATTTGGGACATACTTGGGACATATTTTGGACATACTTGGGACATACTTGGGACATATTTGGGACATTCTTGGGACATACTTGGGACATATTTGGGAAATACTTGGGACATACTTGGGACATTCTTGGGACATTCTTGGGACATACTTGGGACATAGTTGGGACATACTTGGGACGTATTTGGGACATACTTGGGACATAGTTGGGACTTACTTGGGACATATTTGGGACATATTTGGGACATTCTTGGGACATACTTGGGACATATTTGGGACATACTTGGGAAATACTTGGGACATACTTGGGACATATTTGGGACATACTTGGGACATATTTGGAACATTCTTGGGACATACTTGGGACATATTTGGGATATATTTGGGACATACTTGGGACATACTTTGGACATACTTGGGACATGGTTGGGATATTTTTGGGACATACTTGGGATATACTTGGGACATATTTGGGACATACTTGGGACATACTTGGAACATACTTGGGACATTTTTGGGACATACTTGGGACATGGTTGGGATATTTTTGGGACATACTTGGGACATACTTGGGACATACTTGAAACATACTTGGGACATACTTGGGACATACTTGGGACATACTTGGGACATATTTGGGACATTCTTGGGACATACTTCGGACATATTTGGGACATACTTGGGACATACTTGGGAAATACTTGGGACATACTTGGGACATATTTGGGACATACTTGGGACATATTTGGGACATACTTGGGACATACTTGGGACATACTTGGGACATACTTGGGACATACTTGGGACATACTTGGGACATACTTGGGACATACTTGGGACATATTTGGGACATACTTGGGACATACTTGGGACATATTTGGGACATACTTGGGACATACTTTGGACATACTTGGGACATACTTGGGACATACTTGGGACATTTGGGACATACTTGGGACATACTTGGGACATACTTGGGACATACTTGAGACATACTTGGGACATATTTGGGACATACTTGGGACATACTTGGGACATACTTGGGACATACTTGGGACATACTTGGGACATACTTGGGACATACTTGGGACATACTTGGGACATACTTGGGACATACTTGGGACATATTTGGGACATACTTGGGACATACTTGGGACATACTTGGGACATACTTGGGACATACTTGGGACATACTTGGGACATATTTGGGACATACTTGGGACATACTTGGGACATATTTGGGACATACTTGGGACATACTTGGGACATACTTGGGACATATTTGGGACATACTTGGGACATACTTGGGACATACTTGGGACATACTTGGGACATACTTGGGACATATTTTGGACATACTTGGGACATACTTGGGCATACTTGGGACATACTTGGGACATACTTGGGACATACTTGGGACATACTTGGGACATACTTGGGACATACTTGGGACATACTTGGGACATACTTGGGACATACTTGGGACATACTTGGGACATACTTGGGACATACTTGGGACATACTTGGGACATATTTGGGACATACTTGGGACATACTTGGGACATACTTGGGACATACTTGGGACATACTTGGGACATATTTGGGACATACTTGGGACATACTTGGGACATACTTTGGACATACTTGGGACATATTTGGGACATACTTGGGACATATTTGGGACATACTTGGGACATACTTGGGACATATTTGGGACATACTTGGGACATATTTGGGACATACTTGGGACATACTTGGGACATACTTGGGACATACTTGGGACATACTTGGGACATACTTGGGACATACTTGGGACATACTTGGGACATACTTGGGACATATTTGGGACATACTTGGGACATATTTGGGACATACTTGGGACATATTTGGGACATACTTGGGACATACTTGGGACATATTTGGGACATACTTGGGACATACTTGGGACATACTTGGGACATACTTGGGACATATTTGGGACATACTTGGGACATACTTGGGACATACTTGGGACATATTTGGGACATACTTGGGACATACTTGGGACATATTTGGGACATACTTGGGACATACTTGGGACATACTTGGGACATACTTGGGACATACTTGGGACATACTTGGGACATACTTGGGACATATTTGGGACATACTTGGGACATATTTGGGACATACTTGGGACATACTTGGGACATACTTGGGACATATTTGGGACATACTTGGGACATACTTGGGACATATTTGGGACATACTTGGGACATACTTGGGACATACTTGGGACATACTTGGGACATACTTGGGACATACTTGGGACATACTTGGGACATACTTGGGACATATTTGGGACATACTTGGGACATACTTGGGACATATTTGGGACATACTTGGGACATACTTGGGACATACTTGGGACATACTTGGGACATACTTGGGACATACTTGGGACATACTTGGGACATATTTGGGACATACTTGGGACATATTTGGGACATACCTGGGACATATTTTGGACATACTTGGGACATATTTGGGACATACTTGGGACATACTTTGGGACATATTTGGGACATACTTGGGACATACTTGGGATACTTTGGACATACTTGGGACATACTTGGGACATACTTGGGACATACTTGGGACATATTTGGGACATACTTGGGACATACTTGGGACATACTTGGGACATACTTGGGACATACTTGGGACATACTTGGGACATACTTGGGACATATTTGGGACATACTTGGGACATATTTGGGACATACTTGGGACATACTTGGGACATACTTGGGACATACTTGGGACATATTTGGGACATACTTGGGACATACTTGGGACATACTTGGGACATACTTGGGACATACTTGGGACATATTTGGGACATACTTTGGGACATACTTGGGACATATTTGGGACATACTTGGGACATATTTGGGACATACTTGGGACATACTTGGGACATATTTGGGACATACTTGGGACATACTTGGGACATACTTGGGACATACTTGGGACATACTTGGGACATACTTGGGACATACTTGGGACATACTTGGGACATACTTGGGACATACTTGGGACATACTTGGGACATATTTGGGACATACTTGGGACATACTTCGGACATACTTGGGACATATTTGGGACATACTTGGGACATATTTGGGACATACTTGGGACATACTTGGGACATATTTGGGACATACTTGGGACATACTTGGGACATACTTGGGACATACTTGGGACATACTTGGGACATACTTGGGACATACTTGGGACATACTTGGGACATACTTGGGACATACTTGGGACATACTTGGGACATATTTGGGACATACTTGGGACATATTTTGGGACATACTTGGGACATATTTGGGACATACTTGGGACATACTTTTTGGGACATACTTGGGACATACTTGGGACATACTTGGGACATACTTGGGACATACTTGGGACATATTTGGGACATACTTGGGACATACTTGGGACATACTTGGGACATACTTGGGACATACTTGGGACATACTTGGGACATACTTGGGACATACTTGGGACATACTTGGGAACATACTTGGGACATATTTGGGACATACTTGGGACATACTTGGGACATACTTGGGACATACTTGGGACATACTTGGGACATACTTGGGACATATTTGGGACATACTTGGGACATACTTGGGACATATTTGGGACATACTTGGGACATACTTGGGACATACTTGGGACATACTTGGGACATACTTGGGACATACTTGGGACATATTTGGGACATACTTGGGACATACTTGGGACATACTTGGGACATACTTGGGACATACTTGGGACATACTTGGGACATACTTGGGACATACTTGGGACATACTTGGGACATACTTGGGACATACTTGGGACATACTTGGGACATACTTGGGACATACTTGGGACATACTTGGGACATACTTGGGACATACTTGGGACATATTTGGGACATACTTGGGACATACTTGGCCATACTTGGGACATACTTGGGACATATTTGGGACATACTTGGGACATACTTGGGACATACTTGGGACATATTTGGGACATACTTGGGACATATTTTGAACATACTTTGGACATACTTGGGACATATTTGGGACATACTTGGGACATATTTTGGGACATACTTGGGACATACTTGGGACATATTTGGGACATACTTGGGACATACTTGGGACATACTTGGGACATACTTGGGACATTCTTGGGACATACTTGGGACATACTTGGGACATACTTGGGACATACTTGGGACATACTTGGGACATACTTGGGACATATTTGGGACATACTTGGGACATATTTCGGACATACTTGGGACATATTTGGGACATACTTGGGACATACTTGGGACATACTTGGGACATACTTGGGACATATTTGGGACATACTTGGGACATACTTGGGACATACTTGGGACATATTTGGGACATACTTGGGACATACTTGGGACATACTTGGGACATACTTGGGACATACTTGGGACATACTTGGGACATACTTGGGACATATTTGGGACATACTTGGGACATACTTGGGACATACTTTGGACATACTTGGGACATATTTGGGACATACTTGGGACATATTTGGGACATACTTGGGACATACTTGGGACATACTTTGGGACATACTTGGGACATACTTGGGACATACTTGGGACATACTTGGGACATACTTGGGACATATTTGGGACATACTTGGGACATACTTGGGACATACTTGGGACATACTTGGGACATACTTGGGACATACTTGGGACATACTTGGGACATACTTGGGACATACTTGGGACATATTTGGGACATACTTGGGACATATTTGGGACATACTTGGGACATACTTGGGACATATTTGGGACATACTTGGGACATACTTGGGACATACTTGGGACATACTTGGGACATACTTGGGACATACTTTGGACATATTTCGGACATACTTGGACATACTTGGGATATACTTGGGACATACTTGGGACATACTTGGGACATAGTTGGGACATACTTGGGACATATTTGGGACATACTTGGGACTTTTTGGGACATACTTGGGACATACTTGGGACATATTTGGGACATACTTGGGACATACTTGGGACATACTTGGGACATACTTGGGACATACTTGGGACATACTTGGGATATACTTGGGACATACTTGGGACATACTTGGGACATACTTGGGACATATTTGGGACATACTTGGGACATACTTGAGACATACTTGGGACATACTTGGGACATACTTGGGACATACTTGGGACATATTTGGGACATACTTGGGACATACTTGGGACATACCTGGGACATACTTGGGACATATTTGGGACATTCTTGGGACATATTTGGGACATACTTGGGACATACTTGGGACATACTTGGGACATACTTGGGACATACTTGGGACATACTTGGGACATACTTGGGACATAGTTGGGACATACTTGGGACATACTTGGGACATACTTGGGACATACTTGGGACATACTTGGGACATACTTGGGACATACTTGGGACATACTTGGGACATATTTGGGACATACTTGGGACATACTTGGGACATACTTGGGACATACTTGGGACATACTTGGGACATACTTGGGACATATTTGGGACATACTTGGGACATACTTGGGACATACTTGGGACATACTTGGGACATACTTGGGACATACTTGGGACATACTTGGGACATATTTGGGACATACTTGGGACATATTTGGGACATACTTGGGACATACTTTGGGACATACTTGGGACATACTTGGGACATACTTGGGACATACTTGGGACATACTTGGGACATACTTGGGACATATTTGGGACATACTTGGGACATACTTGGGACATACTTGGGACATACTTGGGACATACTTGGGACATACTTGGACATATTTGGGACATACTTGGGACATACTTGGGACATACTTGGGACATACTTGGGACATACTTGGGACATACTTGGGACATACTTGGGACATACTTGGGACATATTTGGGACATACTTGGGACATATTTGGGACATACTTGGGACATACTTTGGACATACTTGGGGACATACTTGGGACATACTTGGGACATACTTGGGACATACTTGGGACATATTTGGGACATACTTGGGACATACTTCGGACATACTTGGACATACTTGGGACATACTTAGGACATACTTGGGACATACTTGGGACATACTTGGGACATACTTGGGACATATTTGGGACATACTTGGGACATATTTGGGACATACTTGGGACATACTTGGGACATATTTGGGACATACTTGGGACATACTTGGGACATACTTGGGACATACTTGGGACATACTTGGGACATACTTGGGACATACTTGGGACATACTTGGGACATACTTGGGACATACTTGGGACATATTTGGGACATACTTGGGACATACTTGGGACATACTTGGGACATACTTGGGACATACTTGGGACATACTTGGGACATACTTGGGACATACTTGGGACATATTTGGGACATACTTGGGACATACTTGGGACATATTTGGGACATACTTGGGACATTCTTGGGACATACTTGGGACATATTTGGGATATATTTGGGACATACTTGGGACATACTTGGGACATGGTTGGGATATTCTTGGGACATATTTGGGAGATACTTGGGACATACTTGGGACATACTTGAGACATACTTGGGACATACTTGGGACATAATTGGGACATACTTGGGACATACTTGGGACATACTTGGGACATACTTTCGGACATACTTGGGACATACTTGGGACATACTTGGGACATACTTGGGACATACTTGGGACATACTTGGGACATACTTGGGAAATACTTGGGACATACTTGGGACATACTTGGGACATATTTGGGACATACTTGGAACATATTTTGAACATACTTGGGACATTCTTGGGACATATTTGGGACATACTTGGGACATACTTGGGACATATTTGGGACATACTTGGGACATACTTGGGACATACTTGGGACATATTTGGGACATACTTGGGACATACTTGGGGCATACTTGGGACATATTTGGGACATATTTGGGACATACTTGGGACATACTTGGGACATACTTGGGACATATTTGGGACATACTTGGGACATACTTGGGATATATTTGGGATATATTTGGGACATATTTTGGACATTCCTGGGACATACTTGGGACATATTTGGGAGATACTTGGGACATACTTGGGAAATACTTGAGACATACTTGGGACATACTTGGGACATACTTGGGACATACTTGGGACATAAATGGGACATACTTGGGACATACTTGGGACATACTTGGGACATACTTGGGACATACTTGAAACATACTTGGAACATATTTGGGACATACATGGGACATATTTCGGCCATACTTGGGACATATTTGGGAAATACTTGGGACATATTTGGGACATACTTGGGACATACTTGGGACATATATGGGACATACTTGGGACATACTTTGGACATAGTTGGGACATACTTGGGACATATTTGGGACATACTTGGGACATATTTGGGACATACTTGGGACATACTTGGGACATACTTGGGACATACTTGGAACATACTTGGAACATATTTGGGACATACTTGGGACATATTTCGGACATACTTGGGACATACTTGGGAAATACTTGGGACATATTTGGGACATACTTGGGACATACTTGGGACATATTTGGGACATACTTGGGACATACTTTGGACATAGTTGGGACATACTTGGGACATATTTGGGACATACTTGGGACATATTTGGGACATACTTGGGACA
This sequence comes from Lordiphosa clarofinis, assembly GCA_018904275.1. Lineage (NCBI taxonomy): Eukaryota > Metazoa > Arthropoda > Insecta > Diptera > Drosophilidae > Lordiphosa > Lordiphosa clarofinis. The sequence goes on along the minus strand of JAEIGQ010000377.1, from coordinate 3,123 downwards.
TACTTGGGACATATTCGGCACATACTTGGGACATACTTGGAACATATTGCGGACAAACTTGGGAAATATTTGGGACATATTTGGGACATACTTGGGACTTACTTGGGACATATTTGGGACATTCTTGGGACATACTTGGGACATATTTGGGACATACTTGTGAAATACTTGGGACATACTTGGGACATATTTGGGACATACTTGGGAAATACTTGGGATATCCTTGGGACATATTTGGGACATAATTGGAACATATTTTGAACATACTTGGGACATTCTTGGGACATATTTGGGACATTCTTGGGACATATTTGGGAGATACTTGGGACATACTTGGGAAATACTTGAGACATTCTTGGGACATATTTGGGAGATACTTGGGACATACTTGGGAAATACTTGAGACATACTTGGGACATACTTGGGACATAATTGGGACATACTTGGGACATACTTGGGACATACTTGGGACATATTTCGGACATACTTGGGACATATTTGGGACATACTTGGCCATACTTGGGGCTGACGGAAATCCTCTAACTGAACCCTCCCCGAGGGTGTCGGCTGGGCAATGGACACTGTATGTACCTCGGCTTAAAGCGAGCTATATACCTAGTGTCACTTGCGCGTCTTACACCCAGGAAATGCAGTGTCTAGCTAAGGTGACGGCCAGTTCTGTCCAGCTTTAGTTGGGCAGAGTTGAGCAAGAGCCATGGTTACGAGGTGCCTGGCAGTAGGCATAAAATGCTATGGGGTGGTACCCAAGAACAAAATGCAACCACCATGGTCATTTCCAAAAATGCACAACATAAAGGACCAAACTCGGGCTGGGATATCAGCCCAAACGTCGGTGGAAGGCGTGACTGCTACCACCGGCGGGCACGGTGGGGAGAAATCCCCTCTTCGTGTCGCCAGCGGTCACACCTCTGTCGCGGTTGGAGCAGGCCAAGACAGTTGTACAGCTACTGCCACAACGTCAAAGCCAAAGTGTGGCGTGGTACCGCAGTCGATACAGACTCGGACTGCGAGTCGCACGGCGGCTCTATAAACACGGAGGCCGAGGAAAAGCTGCTGCTTTCCCCAGTCCTGTCGGGTTCTAGCACCTCTTGTAAGGTAAGGCCCAAAAGGACGAAGGAAGGCATGCGAGCGAAGGCCCAATATAAGGCGGCCCTCAAGATTAAAGCGAGGCTCGATGGCAGCGGTAAGCTCACCCTAGAGGAGAGCAACAAGCTGGCGTGGGCCGAGCAAAAGATCAAGGAGGGTCGCAAACACTTTGCGGAGAGACAGGCGATGCAAGCCACCTCCGCATTATACGCCAACAAAGTGGAGGAGAGCTTGGCTGTCAAGCGGCAGCGCTCAACTGAGCCAGCGAAGGCGGAGGCCCCAGCGAGCAAAAGGCCACGCCCAAGACCGCAGAGCAAGGCTCCACCAAGCTCTACTCCAAAGGGAAAAACGCCGGGAAAGGAGTCAGCCAGTGACGTGGCGAAACGGCATCTGACCGTAGCCCTCGTCGACAAAAAGCGACCCTTTCGGCAAAATGACCCTGGAACAGTGGAAGCTAGTGGAGGGGAAGCTGTTCGAGGAGATTTTCAAAAGGATGGACGACCCAGCAGCGCAACCTGTCACGTTTGACGGAGCAGGCTGGCTGTTTGGAGTCAAAATCCTTAAATGTAAGGACGACCTCACCCTCAAGTGGGTCACCAGCGTCGTTGCAGACATGGGAAGCCCATGGGAGGGTGCCCAGCTGGAAGTAGTTGACAGAACTTGTATTCCGTCAGTGCCGAAAGCGAAAGTACTCTTCCCAAGGGTTGTACCAAAGGAGCAGGCGCTGAAACTATTAAGGTGGCAAAACCCAGACGTGCCAACAGCTGACTGGAAGGTACTGCATGTTGCTAAGCCCGACAAGAACGGGCAGCACATGGTCCTCCAGATCAACAAGGAGGCCGATGATTTGCTCTACCCTAAATTCGGGAAGATGGCGTGGGGAGTAGGAAGCGTGCACCTACGACTCAAAAAGCGCCATCCCGAAGACAAGAACGAGCACACGCTAGAGGCTGGAGAGGTCGAGAAAGACCTAGGCATCGACGAGATGGTCGATAAAGCCAGCAGCCTCGATATAACGGAGGTAGAGACCGAAAGGGATGAGGAATAGCCACAGCAGCTGACCCACCCCAGTATGGAGGACGATGAGGATGTGGACGCAACCATGGTAGTTGACCCATCCAGGCCTGGGGACGCCGACAACGACCATGCAGTTGAAGGTCCTCCAGGTCAACTTGCATAAAAGCAAGCTTGCGTCGGCGGAGCTCCTACTAACCCTTGAGACAGGGCCCGCCGAAGTGGCCTTAGTTCAGGAACCTTGGATTGCGGCAGGGAACAAGGTCTCAGGGCTAAGGTCACAAAACTACAACGTTTTCTATCCCACCGCAGTAAGTAAGGCAAGGACGGCCATTCTGGTAAGAAAAGGCATCTATGCTTACCTTATGTCTAATTACAGCACGGATGACCTCACAGTTGTGGCCCTGGAAGGTCGCGATGATGAGCCAATACTATTGGCATCCTGCTACATGGCACACGAGCGAGAGTCGCCACCGCCCGAGCTCGAACACTTAACGGCTGAGGCGAGCAGGAGAAAACAACCACTCGTCGTCGGAACGGACGCCAACGCACATCACACCGTGTGGGGTAGTCCAGACATCAATGACAGAGGTGAGTCACTCTTAAGCTTTATCCTACAAACTAACCTTAAAATAGAAAACGTTGGAGATGTGCCCACATATGTGGGACCAACATCGGCCAATGTCCTAGACCTAACTCTGACCTTAGGGAATAGTACACAGGCATCAGAATGGAAGTCCTTGATAGAAACTCTTCTCAGACCACAAGTACATCCAATTTAAGATCGAGTTCAACCACAACCAAACCAGAAACGCCTATAGGAACCCCGGAACACAGACTGGGTGAAGTACCTTAGAACGGTAGAATCAAAACTACCAAAGCCAACGAGTATCTGCTCGGTAGGCGACATTGAGAGGTCCGTGGAGACGCTCACAGCCAACCTAACCGCAGCATACAAAACCTCCTGCAAACTCACAGTTAGCAAAAGGAGAACCAGACCCC